>OX336393.1:103234672-103414999 GCA_946902985.2 Meconema thalassinum | reverse complement strand
AAGAAAGATAGAAATAAGGAAAGAAGGAAAGAAAGGAAGAAAGATAAAAATAAGGAAAGAAGGAAAGAAAGGAAGAAAGATAGAAATAAGGAAAGAAGAAAAGAAAGGAAGAAAGATAGAAATAAGGAAAGAAGGAAAGAAAGGAAGAAATAAAGAAAGAAAGAAAGAAATATAGGAAGAAAGATTGAAATAAAGAAAGAAGGAAAGAAAGGAAGAACCAAATAAATAAAGAAAGAAGGAAATATAAGAAGAAATAAAGAAAGAAGGAAAGAAAGGAAGAAAGAAATAAAGAAAGAAAGAAAGAAATAAAGAAAGGAAGAAAGAAATAAAGAAAGAAGGAAAGAAAGGAAGAAAGATAGAAATAAGGAAAGAAGGAAAGAAATAAGGAAAGAAGGAATAACAGAAATAAATAAAGAAAGAAAGGAAAGAAACAAAGAATGAAGGAAATAAATAAATAAATAAATAAATAAATAAAAGAATAAATAAATAAATGAATTGAATTTATTAGTTAAAGAATTGCCACTGGCACCAACTTCCAAATATTTGTTAGTGAAATACTTTATCACCAAACCAGCTCTCGAAGAATTTATGAATAAGGAAAAAACTGATAACTGTAAGGATATTCATTTCATGTTATGAACAACTAGCAGCCCTCCCGGCTTCGCCCGGGAACAGTTATGAATGCATTACGTGATGAGCGCTTTTTTTTTTCGATGTCAATGAATTACGACCTATATCCGTTTTACGTCTCGGCATAATTGGTGACTGGTGACTGACTGGACTATTAAGTATATTATCATGGAGATACATGCACAACGAATTCTTGTCATACGTAATTAAGAATGGCGAGGTGCATGAAACACAAATCCCCCTTCCATCCAATCTTAACTTGACTGTGTGTTTTGCGGAAAAAAAGTTCTCAGACGAAATGAAGAAAAGCCGAGTTGCACTTCCAGCGAAACTCCAAACACAACCACTCTTCTCTGAAGTCTTAACTCAACATGACTCGACAGTTTGCTGCTGGCTGTATCTGGGGTAATAGGCTCTCCCGATAGCTAGGCTGTAACTGGGATGATAGGCTCGCCCGTAGCTAGCTCGTAAACTGTCACCTCAGTAATTGAATGGAGATTGTTGGAGGAAATGAAAACGTAAAAACACTTATAGTGGGTGATGTATTGAAGATAGAGATATGCTCTCGGGGACTTCTTTGTAGAACTTTTTATGCTGAACAATTCTTCCACTCATAGTATATTGATATTTTTAATGGTTTGCCCAGCGTAAGCTTAAAAAGCGCACGGACGCCAGGTTCTTTTTCGACTTTTTCACTGAAACCGCTTGGCTTCCTTTGATCATAAATAAATTACGAGGCACGTCCAGAAAGTAAGTTCCGTTTGGTAATAAAATTAAATTGTGTACAGATACAGAAAAATTATTTATTGCACAACATTCTACACCTCTTCAACTACTTTTCCACATAACTGGCAAACTTTGCAGGTATTTGCCATAGCGTGGCACAAGTTTTTGGAAACCTTCTTCATAGAAGTTTGCCGCCGACCCGTAAACGAGAGTGAAGACTCCCCTATAACATATCCTACCGTTCGGCTACTACTGTTAGGCAAATTGCGTGCTTACCAGGAGAACTGCGTTTGTTTAGGAGTTCTCCTCACCACATACGCAATTTGCCTGACAGTGGTGGCCGAATGGTGGGATATCCTACAGGGGCGTCTTCACTCTCGTTTACGGGTCGGCGGCAAACTTCTATGAAGAAGGTATCCAAAAACTTGTGCCACGCTATGACAAATGCCTGCAAAAGTTCGGCAGTTATGTGGAAAAGTAGTTTAAGAGGTGTAGAATGTTGTGCAATAAATAATTTTTCTGTATCTGTACACAATTTAATTGTATTACCAAACGGAACTTACTTTCTGGACGTGCCTCGTATTTTGTACAGAAACCTTCCTCGAGAAATCCTTTAGAGAATGGTGAAATCCGCGTCAAAATTCATCCAATGGTTCTTGAGATTACCCGTGACATCCAAGAATCGGGGAGATTACTTTATACTAAATAGAGATAGTTACGCTAGTTTTAAGAATTAGGTATAAGCAATTTGGCTGATGAAGACCTCAATGAAATGTTGAAACATGAACCAACGATTGAATAGATATTCAAAATTTGAATGTATGCTCTTAATTTTGTATTGATATGCGTCATATTTTAAAAGTTATCTAAAAACAACAACAACAAACGCCTGCTTTACCATATTGAGAGCTTCAATCCATTTATATGGTGCATCATAATGTACGGCTAGAGTAAAAAATGTACAGTGTGTTATTCTGGTTCGTAATGGACTCCCGGAATGCCGGGCAGATGTTGCTTATGTTCTTATTCGAATACCATTGACGTCGACGTTGCATAATGCCTCTTGGATGAAGGTTTACAGCACATTAACCTTGATGTATATTATGTTTGGCCAGACTCAAATAAAATAAAAAAAATGTTTTAAAAATTGTGGGAGGGGTATAAAGTCTACAGATCCCAGAAAGCCTAGTTTGTATCTTCCTCTCTATGGGTAGCCCTGAGAGCCTTATACTTATAATCCCTCACTCCCCGAAATTATTTTCTGGGTACGTTCCTGACTGTGATTCATCACCAGCGCTCTATTTACAATACGCGAACTCAAGCGACGGTGCTGCCGTTATCTGGAACTAGCGTAAGGGTGATGGAAACATAATAGTACATTATGCAACGAGCTTATAATGGCTATAATTAAGACACGAGTATTTTTTATAAAACGAGCGTATGCGAGTTTTATAACTTCCATACGAGTGTCTTAATTACCATTATAGGCGAGTTGCATACGACTGTTTATGTTCGACGATAATTATAATTTTATTATATGTTTTAACATAAATATTCATAAATATCTGTTGAGAGTCAGCCACAAGAATTTTGTTATCGGAGAGCGAGCGCGAGACATCTCTCTGTCTTTCAAGATCTTTGAACGACCGACGCATGCGCTCTGTGTGCTTGCAATGCCATATGCAAGCCATATGTTTACATCTGCCGTCCCTCAGTAATATTGTCACCGGAGTCGTTTGAATGCGCTGTGTAGAAATTAGTGTTGGTGATTTTAAGCTACAGTGCTATTTCTTGTTTCATATTCGCCAGTTTATTTACGCGAACATATGGACGGTGCGTATTCCATGTCGGTAATTTATTATAGTTCGATGTTGTGTTTATGTCCGACATGTTGGATTTTGAGCGCATGCGCGAAGGTATCGTTACCTAATTGGTCAATGAACGAGCTCTGATTGGCTGGAGAAACTGTATCATAATGAAAATAAGTGTTATAATGACCATCATTATGACACCGTTTTCTGACACATAATAGTGAGGGTCGAACATAAAGAAACAAATGCTATAACATGCGATTTGAGTTGATGGGTGTGCTCTTTTTTCGTTTTTTTTTCAGTTACTTTTATGATAATTGAGGCTAAAAGATGACATATACTTGCTCAGTTCCGCTGTGCTCTTCAAATTCAACAACAATTGCGATATCAATGCATTTCTTTCAGAATGCTTTTCAGACGGAATAGAGTCGATTACTTCGCGTCGCAAAGCCGATTTCGAAGTATATGATCATATGCGGCTGTCATTTTACAAAGGAGAATTAATTATTAATAATTACTAATGAATTTCTTTCAATATCCCGTACCCTACGGCCTACATTCTCCCCTGCACTACAAACTAGGCGACTTAGCAAGGTCGATTTGACAGCTGTTCTTCCCATGTGCCAAACATTACTTTTAAGGGTCGCTTTATCGTAGGCCTACATGTGGTTGTCTTTCTTTAACTTGCCCCATTGCTCCTTCAAATCTGTGAAGCTCAGGACTTCTAAGTTTTCAATCATGTGCTTATTAAAAATTTAAAAATCTTTATAGCCAACTTGTACAATCTTTGATTTATCGACTTCAACAGTATCAGGCTATGTCTTACAAATTTAAATGTATCTTCTCACTGAAGTATATAAAGCCATCAGTGTTGCCAAATCTTGAAATGGGAAAGAACTAAACCCTACGCTTTAAAACACCAGAAAAGCACCAGCTGGACTCTATGATTCAAAACAGTAGAAAAATACCAAACATTAGAAATATATAAACGGCTTTTTACTTACTTTTCTTTCATTAAAAATCACCTTCTTAACTTGTGGAGCCTGCTACCACTATTACATCTTAGAGTAGGAAGGTGTAGTGCTGCTGTAGCTCTGCATACTTCCAATTTTGGCCACTATTATATCCTTCGGAAGTTCGTACTCGTGATAGCATTTTCCCTCTGTTTTTAGTCCAAATCACACACACAGAATGGAATGCAATTTTTGAACTTTCATTCGATTTCTTTGCTTTGTTTTCACCAATTAAACTTGGCTAAACACTCTCCCTACAACTGCAATAGGGTGAGAGAGCGAAAGTACATAAACTGCCTTCGCATGAAACTGGAAAATCCCCTGGGATCTAGGAAAAAAATAGATGATACGTGGATTCTTTGTACAAGTGCACTTGCACTGAGCCCTGCATGTTGCGCTTACTTTGCACTTATGCAGGAGAATGAGAATTTCAGGGACTTCGCCTGCTGGAGTGTTGACTTTGACACATAAAAAAAAGTCAACCCCTGGCACTATACAGCCCATGACGAGCTAAGGCCGACCAAGCAACCGCTGCCCAGCCATTTGGCCTGCAGATATTGGGGTGACGCGTGATCAGCGCGTCGGGTCCCCTCGGCCGTTAATCTTGGTTTTCGTGATCGGGGCGCTGTCTCACTGTCAGACAGCTACTCAATTGTCCTCACGAGGCTGAGTGCACCCCGTTCCAACCCTCACGTCAGTTTCAAAATCCCTGACGGAGCCGGGGATCGAACCCGGGGCCTCCGGGTGAGAGGCAGGCGTGCTACCCCAACACCACGGGGCCGGCGACTTTGACACATGTGAGGCTGAACATTGCCTATCTTAATTGATTAACTTTATTAAAACTATTAAGTTACATGGCTTCCAGGATTTACTTATTTGTCATAGGAGACAATTTCATGAAAAAATCCATTAAGAACCAGATTTGGCACTAGTTTTATTGAAATAACGCCAGTATTTTGCTATGGCGCTATTAGAACATTTCTGGCACCAGACAAACTTCAGAACCACCAGATCTGGTGATAAAAACACCAAATTGGCAACACTGAGAGCAATGCACCGTCTACACGCTTATTACATATTCATGAACAAATTATTTCCTTCTCAACAACTGGTGACCGAATTTCATTTTGAACCTGATGAGGTACCCCTTTCAAATTACAAGTTTGTAACCATAAAGCTTCAAGTCTCATAGAATTCTCCCGTTTCTTGGACTTTTCCACACATAATTAGGCCTAAGTGTTTGGCATCTAAAATTGCCTGTCCTTAAATGAGAGCCCACCTAGAATTACCAACATTATTCAATACAGTAGCCAACATCATGAAGTCTATCACCCTTGCGTCCACCATTCTGTCGCGACCGACCTGCCACCTACATTCGATTGAGTTCGCGAATACCCAAAGCGAGAGCGTTGCTAGATCACTCCGCTAGTACGGTATATAGGTAGTCATGTGTATTCATAGCCTGCTTTGCATTTCCTGTACGTTTCCTGGACTTTCCATCCATCCTTCGGGGTTTTGCAGTTTGCACTGTCAGGAGTGTACAGATTTATTTTGTAGTTATATAATGGTGTAAGCTGTACTATTAATAGAGATTACAGCCATATGTTATATGTTCGGCTAATGAGAATCGAAGTAGCGTGAAATTAAACTTTGGATAAGGACTTTGTCCTCGCCATTGTCACAAAAGGCTTTGACATCAGTGAGCAGTGATAGTCTGCATTCAGTTCAATGTTGCTAACCGTGTTGTTGTTGTTGTTGTTTGAGTATTCAGTTTTTCGATTGTTTTGATGCAGCCCTCCATGTCTCCCTGTCCAGAACTAATCGTTTCTTCTCTTCATAGCTACCACACTCTACATCCGAGGCAATCTGTTTAAAATATTCTAACCTTGGTCTACCCCTACAATTCTTATCCTTTCTTCCATAACTAAGCTTGCTATTCCTGGGTGTCTTAGTATGTGTCCTACCAACCTATCTCTTCTCTTCATTAGCAGTCACCAGAAACATCTCTCCTCTCCCACTCGTCTTAATACCTTTTCGTTGTAACCCTATCTACCCATCTGATCTTCATCATTCTCCTGCAACACCACATTTCAAACGTTTCAATCCTCCTCCTTCCTGCTGCATCAATAGTCCAATAGTACTTCCATAGATCACCACGCTCCAAACAAAGGCTTTCAAAAATGACTTCCTAATAGTGTACCTAAATCTATATTCGATGTCAACAGATTCCTTTTCTGTAGAAATGTTTTCCTTGCCTGAGCCAACCTAATTTTTATATCCTCTTTGCTTCGTCCATCACTGGTTATTTTGCTTCCTAAGTAACAGAAGCTCTTCCAATGGACATTTATTTATTTATTTATTTATTTTACAGGCACTTATAGATTAAAAAATCCTTTATCGTAGAACTCTACAGATGCATACATTTGTACATAATACATGTATTCATTCATCCGTTCGTTTTCATTTCAAATTTTCTCATTCAGCGTCCAGTCTAGTCACCAAGCTTCTGTTTGCGAACGAGTCGCCTTCATGATCCCCTATCAGCAGTTAGCTCTGCGGTCCCATATGCTTCTGTGTCCCTCAACTTGAATTCGTTCAACCCTGAATCTAGGTCAACCTCTGCTTCTCTAATCATCTATAGCAGAGTTCATTAACATTCTCAATAAACCCTACTCCCCGACTCCCATCACATTACTGCACCAAATCGATGCATACGAAAAGTTTCATGTATTGTATTCAATTCTAATTTTGCCAGAAACGGACTGAAATCTAGACAACCACCCATCAAATATGCTAGGGATCTCACATGCAACAATTTTAAGCCGATTATCCAATGGAGAAATGAATGGAGCACCAACCTCAACCTTGAAGCTTGGAGTGATTTAATTGGAGATAGCGCTGCACCCGGTTTTTACCTGCCAAGAGGAACGTGGACTGCCCTCAATAGGATCCGGACTAACCACGGGGTCTATGCTGAATCACTCTTCAAATGGGGTAAAATTCCTTCTTCCCAATGTGACTGCGGTGCTCCTTCACAGTCAGTTCACCACATTGTTCACGAATGCCCTAGAAGAGCATATCAGGGTAATTGGTCTGACTTCCTGTTGGCGAAACCTACAGCATTGCAATGATACAGAATTTAGATTTAAAGATATAAAACCTGCCTTGTCATGTGTCCCTGTAAATATGTATATATCGATGTTTATGTGTGTATATATTTATCTTGCATGCTTGTTGCCTGTATGTCATACGATAAATAAATAACTTTGCCATTAACTTTTCATTACGAGTACCCTCTTGCTATTTGGCCCCACCTTTTTGTCCCAGCAATAATTCAACTCTCACAGTTATCTGATTATCGGTAGAAATAATTTTGTCTACATATAGCAGCCATAATCCCTCAGGATCAGGAGCGTGTATAAGGGGAGGGGGCGCCACCCCACCCCGAAATGTTTCCACATATAATATTTGTTTATGTATTAAAACATTGGTTGGTTCTTAAGTTTAGGGGCTGCGACAGCGTGGTCATGTAGCCCCGTGTACTTTGGGTGTGTGTAGAATCTGTCTGCTAACCGGTGTTAATTGTATGGCTGTATTTGTGTGTGTTATCTGTTTATAATACAGTACAAGTAAGGACTGCAGACTTTTTGAATTTTTCATACAGTTCCTACTTTTGCCGCCAAACGCCACCTTCAACGACTACTAATTCAGAACTTAGCTACCAGACGCCACCGCAGTCGGCTCTTGGCAACGAACGTAGGAACCTAAGAGCGTTGTTTACATTCTTAACCTATAAAATTTAGCTTCACACAGGTGTAATTAGTGGAAGGTTCTTTAACATGCCATAAATCTATGACATGGGACCGCCGGCTTTACTTCCCCTCCGAAAGAAGGCATACGGAGGGATTTTTAACGCTCTTAAAAAATCTGACGACTTCGGCCGGATTTGAACCCGCGATCTTGGGCATAGAAGCTCAGCATGCTACCAACTACGCCACCGAAGCCGCCTTATTAAAATATTAAAAACTAATATATACTTATGTGTTCATCAGCCAAGGTCATCTGATGAAATATCTCAGAGCTACCCTGCTAGTAGGAGATCTTTGCCCTTTAAGCACCCTCAAATATCAACAGACTACGTCGGGATTCAATCCCGAGTAATAATAATAATAATAATAATTCATTGGATACGGCCAGGAAACAGATCAACCAGCTTCAAACACAAGCTGATCTCTTTCGAGAAAACAGAATTTATTACTAACATCAAAACGACTCAAAAACATATAGAAGTGAATCATGAGAAAATCAAGCAGGTTGTGAAATTTAAGTATCATGGTGAAAGGCTAGACCCTAAAATGTCCGAAAACGAGGCTTTTGCGTCACGTTTGAATAAAATTGAAATTTCTTACTAATTTCTTCTAACTAAGAATGTGTACAACAAAAGATCTAAGTTATATCCCTGAATGCAAAACTCAAGCACTACTGCACGGTCATCCGGCCAGAAGCTTTGTATGCACCGGAATGTCTCGCCATGAATAGAAAATGCATAATGGAAAAACTGGAGACCAAGGAATGGAATATATTGAGGAAAATCCTGGGTCCAGTCAAAGAACACGGCGAGTTCCGAAGACGCCACAACCAAGAGTTGTACACTCACGTAGAGAAAATAACGGACGTGATGAGGAGAAGGAGGAATTCTTTTTATGGACATATAACCCGAATGAAATCAACACGGCTATTCAAACGAATTTTTGCTTTTCTCCATGAGAAAAAGACAAAGGGGGCCTGATTCAGTGAAGTAGAGAAAGATCTGTTGGAGACTGGGATAACATGTGAAGATATCCAGGAGTGTGCCCCACTTACGGAAAAACTTCAAAAACATCGGAGTTTTCAACTTAAGTCAAAACTAAAATCCGGGAAGGCGTGAACGACAGAGAGAAAGGTGCAACATCGATTGCGAATGAAAGAGTACTGGGCCAACATTAAAATGCAGAAGAAACAGTTGACATGACGTGGTCGTTAGTTGGCCGTAACGAAGGAAGAATAATAATACTAATATTTCATATTTTGGCAATACTGTTTGCGTCCTCACTCACTCTGAGATGGAGTATCTTCCACTTGTGCAGTAGACATGAGAGTGGTGAATTTAATTCTATTTCAGAACACGTAATGATAAAGCTATCTGCGATATTGTGAGTGTTATTAAACGTTTACTCATTGGCAGACATGAACATACAGGTTTACGAAGTTGTAAGACAATGTCGTGGAACAAGCTGTATAACAGATTATGGCTTGTTAGATAACGTGGACAAGGCTTAGTAACGCCAGAGGATTTACATAGCGATCATGTGAGCAATATCATACATACACATGCTACCTGCAGCCTACACGTTTCTTTGTTTAATACCAGGTGAATCATAGATACAACACATTCCACAATTTACTCTTTTCTAAATTAGGTAATTTCTGGTACGTTCATCTTCTAAGGTCTCCAATTTAGATTTTTTCACACAAACTACGTAGTTAGTTAGTTATTGTTGTTTTAAGGGGCGGATCTACGAGGTCATCTGCCCCTCTTAACACGTATTGAATTATACAAATTTTGAATAAACATTTAAATTTTGTGGTGGAAGCCGAAATATTGAAAAACTAGTGGGCTCGTGCGAGCTTTCGCAACGTGAATGTAGGTTTATGGGGTAGTTGGGAAGAATGTGGGAGAACGAAGTTTTAAATATTGAAGAAATGTATTTATTGTTGTTAAACGGCATACGTACATGAGAAGAACACAAATAATTATGTAGAACAGTGTTTTGTACTTGTCACAGCACCTCTTTGTAGACAATATTCGATGTTACAACGAATTCATCGGTTATTGTTTGCTCGGGAGTTCCTTCTACAGCAATTTTTACATTTGCAAAGGATTGAACCCTAGAGAAAGTCTTGGCGAGACCACACCGGAGCCATCTGCTGAGAGACTCCTCAGCTAGCAGTTCGCCGCACTCCCGCCAGATGTCTGCCGCCGCCGCGCTGCCCTGCGCTCTAGCGGTAGGCTCGCCAGGTTACGGTGCTCCAATTGTAAATGTACATTTTTAAGGTATTTATTTAATTGTGAGGCATTTAAAGAGGAAGTGAGTGCGTTTCGGGCACACATGGGATTATGCGGAACCTGTAGGTACCCCATATGTGTAGGTTTGTGTTAACAGGACCTTATTTTCGGCACAAAACCGGAATGGGACCTTAGCAGAATAATATAGGGAGGATAGCTAAAATAAAATGCGTAAATGTTAACCATTTTAAAAATAGTAACAGGTTTATTCGTATTGACGGATGGTAATACGAGTATGCAATCGTGAAATCCGCCTTGTCAATTCTGTGAATATGATGTTTAATACATATTTAAACGTACATGTTTCGGTATGTCATTGATGCCTTCTTCGTCAACAGTATTGACAAAGTGGATTTCACAATTAGGCCTACATATGACCTAAAATAATAAAACAAATAATTAAATACAACTAATAATTATTATAATAAACAGGTATGCGAATCTCTTTTGAGAAAACAGAGTATATGGATTGAGTTCAAGAAATAAATACCAAGTATTAGACCATTTTGAGGAGTTATAAATTCAGGTATTTGGGAGAAATTTTGACTCCAAATGGTAACGAGAGAGCAGCCATTGAAACAAGGGCTAGGAAAATGGATATGGCATTTAGACTTTGCATCAACACATATAAGTACAAATCCCTCTCATATCAGGCATTATTGCACAGAATTGAAGCCAGAGTGCCTCTGCGGCAGAAACCTTATCAAGCATGACAACTGTTGAAATTGAGAAAAAGGGAATGAAGATATTCCGGAAAATTCTAGGTCCCAAAAACCTAGCCTAACAAAATTCTCAACTTCCAGGAGAAATGAAAGGTGCAACCTCCATCTCTTTAGGAAGTACATCAGGACATAAAAAGGGCAAACATTGGACCGGCCGAATCTGGGACAGAACAAGATTCAGAACCAAAATTGCAGGTGTGAAGGATCCCCCAAAGAAAGACCCACGCTTTCAGCCGATGAACGATTGAGAAATGGCCAGAGGCTGAAAGATCTTTGGCAGGGAGCTAAACGACAAGGAAGAAACACCTTAAACAAGAAAACCTGAACGGTTGTTGTGTATTTGCAGTCTATTTGTGACTGTATGAAATAATAATAATAATAATGTCGCTTTTTCATATATAGAGATTTAAGTTCGTTTTGAAGCCAAAACTTATTCACTTTGCTTTGTGTATATCTTATGTGATGATTAATAATAATAATAATAATAATAATAATAATAATAATAATAATAATAATAATAATAATAATAATAATAATAATAATAATAATGCGTCACAGAATGGCTTAAAGAGGTACAGAGAGACTTACAAGTAATCAATATACAAAATTCCGAAGTCCGAAGTGAGTGCCAGACGAAAATCGCGAATGTTAAGTTCGAACCAAGATCATTACGACAACCTGGAAAAAAGTGGACGGATGAGAGGAAGAGAGAGCATTCCGCGCGAATGAAGAGATTTTGGGAGGAGCGGAGGAGACACACCTCCAAATGACATCATGTTATCAAGTTTAATCGCTCTCCTGTAGAGGAACTTTCGCTTAAATAAATAAATAAATAAATAAATAAATAAATAAATAAATAAATAAATAAATAAAGAAAAATAAAAAACAGAAATGCCATGTCCAAAAGTTCTCTGATGTTATGAGGAGAAGGAGATGGCCACTTGCTTGGAATGAAACCCACACGATTGACGAACCGGATCTTTACCTATTTTAATAAAAATAAGAAGACTAAGCCAGCCTGGTTCGAAGAGGTGGAAAGTGACCTGCAAGAGATGTAGACGACCTGTGGAGATATTCAAGATCGCAATCCCCTCAGGAAGAAACTAAACGGCCACCAGGATTTTCAAGAAAAAGCAAAGTTGAAGACGGGAAATGTGTGGACGGAAGAAAGTAAAGAGCAAAACCGGCAACGTATGAAGGAGCACTGGGCAAATATCAAAGCCCAGAAAAGCCAGAAATATACGGAATATACGGAAAACAAAAAAATCAATTTTCAAAAAAAGAACAAGTTCTTTGAGTGAACGTACACTGGGAAATTTAGATTGCTGGCCCTAACCCACTCTCACTTACAGTATACAGTGGATGACGAGGTCAGCAGCCACCACGTCATCGGCTAATACAAGTTTGAGTGTCATAAACTACGTACAGCACAGATATGAAACTACAACATAATCTCCTTCTAGACGCACACATAACGTCGCCGCCAAGATTGCACGGACGCTGGGTTGATAACTCTGCCTGAGATATTGTGAGTGTTATTTAGGGGACATAGAATCGGATTTTAGATGATGAAATCTATATTTCTATTACCTATATTTATTCCCTGAAGCTTCCCCTTGAACATTATGTATTGAACATTGCTCTATTGCCTGTGCCAAATGTCCATATCCCTGCGATGGGGAGCAGGCATGTTTTAACAACTCAATTTCCCGTAAGTTTACTTTTGTATTCGGGGTACATTTTCTCAACTTCTGCAGTGACGTGGGTTTCTTAAAAATAAGAATAATAATCTTTGAGTGTTTGTAAAATATTTACAATAAATATGAATCCCAGGAGCGATGCTAAGTGCGTTGCGTTATGCTTCGTACGTACAATGAGGAGGCATTGACTCGCAATCGAAATTCGAATCCCAGTAGTAACAGTGGCAACCCAGAGTGAAGTTTTTCCTGTTTTATCAGCACACTACCTCCAGGCGAGTTTCAAGTCCAGGGTCACCTACCCTTAGGCCTACCCCAGACCCTATATTAAGTCATAGTTATAGGCTACATACTACTGCAATCACCCTACAAACACAGGTTATCACAAGGTAACACTAACACGGAGCTGGTAACAGAGTAGTCCCAAGCCCCTCAAAGGAATTAACGACCATAGTGCAACCATAGTGCATTGATAAACCTTGGCCATTCTAAAACCTCGTCCACACCGGCAGATTAGTTTGCAGACTGTATGTAGATTGTTTGCAGACTGTATGCAAACTGTTTGAAAACTGTATGAAGACTGTATGTATACTACTTTGGAGTCTCAAAACAGTCTGCAAACAGTCTCCATACACGTCTGTTTAGAGTCTGCAGACTGTTTAGAAATATTATATCCGATGCAAGTATGTTACTTGGCTTGCGTCCACACCAGAATTAGACCTCTAGTCCACACAGTCAGTGCTTCTAGCGATGCCGAGTGAAGAGGACGTACTTTTGGCTTGTGCGTGTTTTGTATTGCTTAATTATGAGTCTACTTGTTTGAAAAGCGTTTGCGACTTCTTGCAAAGCATCCCGCTTTTTATTGAGATTTTTGTACTCTGAACAAGTCACGTCCCACAAAACAGGACGGGCGTGAAACTCTTCAATTAATTTGATTGTCTGTTCCTGATTCCAAGAAGTCATTTTGGGACTATCACCAGGAGCACAATTTTCCTATCAAATTTTAAAACTAAAAACCAAATATCTACTTTTGCCACAGACAATTCATGAACAATTAACTCAGCAGTATGACTCCATCCGCTCTGTGATCCGCTCGAAAGGCAACTGGTTACTGGATGCGTCTGTGGTTTGTATCCGGTCTCCAGTTTCAAAACACGTCCACACAGGAAGACTTGAGACAAAATACTTGTTTCTTGTATGCGTGTTTTCCATTTCGTTGGAAAACAGAAAACATTGTATCTTATCTCTAGAAACACGAGATTTGTTTGTCATTTGTATGTCAATTGTATGCAGACTGTTTGCAAACTGTATGCAGACTGTTTCCAAACATCACTCGAGTATGGAATATGTCTCCCGATTGTGTGTAGAATGTTTCCAAAAAGTCTGCAAACATCCCGCATACAAATGAGAAACATTTGGGAAACAGTCAGCATACAATGTTTCTGGAAACAAATCTGCCGGTGTGGACGAGGCTTTAGATTTACTGGCACGTTATCCCCTTCGGGGCAAAATTCCGGCACCCCGGTGTCTCTAAAAGCCGCATATGTTAAAAGGGACGTAAAAATAACAATACTATTACATTACCTATTTCTGTCACGAATTAATACAGTACTGTACAAGAAAATCTTACAATGAACATAAAAGACAGACAGGCATTTCTTGGTCGACAGCTCATTAAGGTGAGCATTGGGAAATAGTTTGGTTGGTTGGTTGGTTCTTAAGTTTAGGGGCTACTACAACGCGGTCATGTAGCCCCGTGTACTTTGGGTGTGTGTAGAATCTGTCTGATAACCGGTGTTGATTGTGATGACTGTATTAGTGTGTGTTATCTGTATTTTAATTCAAGTAAGGACTGCAGACTTATGCATTTTTCAAATAGTTCCTATTTTGCCACCAAACGCCACCGTCGACGACTACTAGTTCAGAACTTAGCTACCAGACCCCACCGCAGTGGGCTCTTGGCAACGAACGTAGGAACCTAAGGGCGTTGTTTACCATCTAAACCTATACAATTTAGCTTCACACAGGTGTAATAAGTGGAAGGTTCTTTAACATGCCATAAATCTATGACATGGGACCGCCGGCTTTACTTCCCCTCCGAAGGAAGGCATACTGAGGGATTTTTAACACTCTTAAAAAATCCAACGACTTCGGCCGGATTTGAACCCGCGATCTTGGGCATAGAAGCTCAGCATGCTACCGACTACGCCACCGAAGCCGCCGGAAATAGTTTGGGCAACAGGAAACAGGCAAATAATCGGGCGCAGTCAAATTGGGCCAGTTAATTACACTGATAAAATCGGACAGACTTTTCTCGCTACCATGATCTGCTCCTTTGATAAGTCATAGACCGATTCGGCCAGTGATAGCTCATTAGCAACCTCCCCTCTCTTCCCCCACTCTGCAGCCAACACATACCATACTGTACACACGTTCCAACCTTTCCTCATTAAACTGTTGGAGGGGAGGTGGCTCTCAGTTTGACGGTTCTAGGGGTGTCAATTAGTCATATATGTACCTAGGTAGACTACCTATTACAGATTTTTATTCTACGTAAGAAGTACAGAAATCTTTCTTTATTATTTAGTACTTTCCCAACCCAGTACTACTATTGGTGATCTCGAAAATATACTCCTAAGATTTATCAGGTTATAGGTAAAGTATATCATATAAGTTTCACGGAATGGTATAAGCAATGCTACTCAGAAAATACATGGTAGTTCGAATATAGTGTAACAATTATATCTTGTGCCGTGGATTAGGCTACGCCAGTGGTTCCCAACCTGGGGGCGATCGATCCCAAGTGGGCGATTTGGGTTATCATGGGGGCAATAAATAAGTGGGGGCCGATTTGGGGGCGATGAGTTTTCATAGGGGGAAAAATTAAAAATGTAGTCTACTGTAGAGTAGAAGTTGCCAGGTAGTACACGGAAAAACTGTGACAGGAATGCCTCCCGTTCGCTTGTTCATCATTCATTGCCAAGTTTGATATTCACGAGGTAAATATTGGCCGTAAAGGGCTGATTCAGTTTCCAGCCCTTAAAAAGTGTTCAGATAATGAGACTCCTGAACTCCCAAAAGACAAAATCCTAATTTTTAGCCTACTTTTCACATTTTGCAAAAATGAGGAAAAAGTAGACTTATGAGATCGGGCTAATGTGTGTCTGTCTGTCCTTCTGTCTGTCTGTCTGTCTGTCTGGCTGTGTGTGTGTCCCCCCCCCCCTATCAACTCCTAAACGGCTGCAGCAATAGAGACAAAATTTGGTAGGAGTAAAGATCTATACCTGAATATCTCACGGCCATATTTGAAAAAGATGTCAGTGCTACCAACAGCTGAAAAATCGCAATTGAAATTTGAGCTTCATGTTCGATATCTTGGAAGGTATGAATGGGAGCTATTTAAAAATTGGCACACATATAGATAATAATATTGCAGTTTAATTTCCAGGAGGCCATACACGGCAGTGTTGCCAAAATGATTACAAGCCTGCTGATAGGTCCAAATTTTAAATGCACATAACTTCTACACTATCAATTGGATTTCAACCAAATTTCGTATGTGCCATGTGTACATAAACAGGTATGACTGAGCGTATTCTTAAGAGCCACCAGGGCTGCCAACTGTTAATAAATGCTCTCAATTTACTTTATGCAAATACCCATATATCAGAAAGTATGCAAGCCGTCAGCTTTAAACTGTGCACACGTATAGTACCCGACAATCTAGATTAATTTGGAGTAACTAATGGACCTCCGTACTACCAACATGATTCTAAGCCTGCTGATAAGACCAATTGTAAATACATGTAACTTCTATACTATCAATTGGATTTCAACAAAATTTCGAATGTGCTATGTGTACTATAACAGATATGACTATTCGTAATCTTAAGAACAACCAGGGCTGCCAACTGTTAATAAATGCTGTCTCTATTTTTTTACCCTAATATCAGTATATCAGGAAGTATTCAAGCCAACAGCACTAAACTTTGCACTCGTATAGTACCTTACATTCTAGATTAATTTGGAGTAATTAATATACGTCAGTGCTTCCAGCATGATTCTAAGCCTGCTGATTGGTCCAATTTTAAAATACATGTAACTTCTATACAAATAAATGTATTTCATCCAAAATTGGCACAACAATAGATTATAATAGTTCAGATTATTTCTGACCAATACATGCATGACATTGTTGCCAACATGATTTTACGCGCGCTGTTAAATCCAATGTTTAACTGCATGTAACGTCCATGCTATCCATTGGGCTTCAGCCAAATTTTGTATTCTGTAGGCCTTAAGAGATGGAACTAAGAATATATTCAGTCACCAGGGATGCCAACTGTAGTGCTCTATTAGGCTACATTATGATAGTTATATTTCGAACTAATAAGAAATTTCGTTATTACCAACTCAATTTCGTCATTATTCTAATTTGGTCTATATAGATTAATCTTTGGAATGAATCTTACATTTCGAGAAAAGTAGGCTCTTTAGTTCGTCACGGAACTTCTTGTTAATGATCAGATCAGCTTGACCAGGTTAAAAACTGACATGGAATCAAGATTTGAAGATTTGGCCAAGTTACAAATCCCGGATTGGATTCTAGATCCATTCTCGTTTGAAGCTGTGGATAAGCTTGATTACTCTTTGCAGACGGAGTTTCTAGATCTGAAGTATGACTGTGCGCCGAAAATCATTTTCAAGCAGAGCGGTTACGAGTTAACCTGGGTGAAGCTTATGGACACTTATCCACAACTGTGGGGAAAAACTGAACCATTTCTCATCTCGTTCCCGTCAACATATTTAGTCAGAAAAAGGATTTCGTTCTGTTGTCCAGCTCCTCACAAAACAAAGAAATAAGTTGGACATGCCTCAAAGGAGACTTTCCCCTGAACTTGACGAACATAAAGCCGGATATTCAAGCTTTAACTGAAATCCAGCAAGCACAAAGCAGCAATTGAAAAGTTAAAATAAAACAATAACAAAGTTTTCAAACTGTCATCTATTTTTCCAAATTTTAACTGTCAACTTTTTTCCAGATTCCAATTTAAAAAAGAAAACACGTAGGCCTACTCCTGTTTTTTAAATGTACGTCAATGATCTTACAATAGTTAATTATTTCCATTCTTTGTTCTTAAAAAATCTGTAAAAAATGTACATTTAAAATTTTTCAATTTTATTTAAGAGTGACCGGATAAAACTGCTTTGGTTATTTTATATACGGTAGTAAAATTGCCTAAAATAATAAAAATGCCTTATTATTTTTCACTTTACTTTACAATGAAAATGAAAACGGGGCGATAGGTTTTAGTCAACCTCCAGAAAGCGGAGATGGGCCAAAAAAGGTTGGGAGCCACTGCGCTACGCCTATAGTTGATGAATTTCAAAATTAGGGAAAAATAACTGCACATGTAATTTGCAGGATTAGCAAATTTGATGATGATAATGATGACGATGATGATGCTGCTGCTGCTGCTGCTGATGATGATTGGTGTCTTAACGGGCGGCACAGCAAGGCCATCTGCCCAAACATAGGCTAATGTTATGCAATAGTGTCTACCAAGCGACCGCTGCCCAGCCATTCGGCCTACAGATTGAAGGGTGAAGCGAGGTCAGGTCGCGTCACCTCGACCGTTAATTTTTGTCTCCGTGACCGGGGAGCCACCCCACTGTCAGACAACTACTCAATTGTCCTAACGAGACTGAGTGTACAGTTTTCCTTCTCCTGATGCAGAATTGAGAAGATGCAGTTTCGATTCCTACCTCAGCCATCCTGGAGGTGGGTTTCCATGGTTTCTCATTTCTACTCTAGGCAGATGCCGAGATTGTACTGAACCCAACGGTGTTAGGCTGACTGGTGTCGAACGTGGATCTCAGAGATAGATGAGCTCAGAATATAGATTCCATCAAGGAACGAACACGAGATCTTTTGAGGGAGTTTAAGCTATAAAAACCCCTAGAGAAAATACATATTAAATCACTGTTGTGATATGGACTAATTCTGACATTATTTGTTAATATAATGCAGGGGATATAGCAGAATACTGCATTATTGGGCTGTATGGCGTATACAATTCTGGACTGAGCACAGAAAGTTTGAGCGCTTGACAGTTGTCAAATGACTCTGGAATATGGGCGTGGTTTCTTGGAGCTGTGTCACTCTCTGTGACCTACTTAGGCCGTCTGGAGCAGGTCAGAAGGCTAATATATGGTCAAGTTATTCCCCGTTACATAAGGAAGATGCCAGGGGGATGGGGAGATACCAGTGTAATTTAATGACTACTCGTGATTGGAGTAACTCAGAGACATGAGGATTGCACCTATGTGAATGTATAGCCGAGAGGCTAATTATCAAGCCATTAAACATTGGAATCGAGGCAGATTTAATGGAACGCGCAGTGACACAGTAGATCTGAGGTTAGCGGTGAGATCTAACCATGTCTTCGGGGATTTACCTAGGACGCGGCGTGGGGAAGCGCTGGCAAAGGCAATTAATATTAATTAATTGGCCGATCGATCCTCGAGCACGCAGACAGATTTGTGATCAGCGAGGAAAAATGAACCATAAAAACGTTATTTCAAGACCAGAAACGTACTGAGAGAGAAAATGTCGCTGCAGGGAAATTTTCGGTCTACTTTTTCTCTCCAAACGGATATAAGGGCTAGAGAAAGGACAGACGCGGTCAGTCGAACCATACTTGAGTGCGAAGCGCACGTCGCAGGAGTCCAGGAAAGGGACGTGCGGACTTCAACATTCTAAGTGCAGCAACATAATAATCATGCATTAAGGCATGAATTAATAACGATTAATGTGGTCAGTCGAACCGCAGTCTAATGCGAAATGCACGTTACCGAGTTCAGAGAAGGGACGCTCGGACTTCAACATGAAGAGCCATGAAGTAAAGCATTTATTTATAACAATTATTAAGGACAGTCGTGCCATACTTTTATAGTCGGCATTACGAGCGATTGTTATTGAGCACGTAGGAAATGTACCGTGTGATATATGAGGTAGTACAATTGAAAGTGGTAATTTGTACAAGTACAATGTACAAGGGTTGAGCGCAGTATGTAAACTATGGGTTAGACATATGATAGGATGTTGGACTGCGCAGATATAAACTTTGTTATGCGATTGGTGAAATTTCATAGGAATACTAATATAATTAATGTTCAGGACGATATGCAAGCATATTTATGCGATATCAGGAAACTTATCTAAGGATAGAGATTCATAGACATAGTGGGGGACCGATAGGAATCCTTAGGCAGAGAATCTAGACTTTCAATCGAGATGCGGATAACAGTGAAGAATAGATCTTCAGGGCCTGCATTTTTGATATTCTGCACGGAGAGGTCAACCATTAAGAAATGTACATAGCATTCGTGTGATTTTAGTGATGATCTGTTAAATATATGAAAACTTAATAGTGTAACAAGTGCTATAGCGTGTTGTGTGAATAAGGAAGCAACAGCTTCAACATGGGAAAGCAAAGTGCCGTGTGGTTTGTAAGGCAAAAGTTATGTAAAATGTGTGTTGGAAGTGTAAGAATGCCTTGCTAATTTGCAAATAATGGCGGGCATTACTGGAAGAAATGCATGGTTGGAGCCACCAGATTAACCAATGTGAGTACCCAAAAACCATGATTTTGTAGTAATTATAGTCCACTGTATGTTGATGATTTCAAAATTTATAAAATATGCCAATAAGAGGCAAATTTAGGAGGTAGAACCTCAAAATAGTATTGTTGTGTTGATTTTAGTCAAGTTGAGATGTCTTTGTACATCATTGAGTGGATAAATCGTTACCACTAATGTAAAATGGCAATTCAGTTATATAGTAATGTAACGAACACGGATGTTCGGTTATTGAAAAGGGTTACGTTGTGTCGGTTATGGTAATTCATGTCAGTAATAGTAATAATAATAATAATAATAATAATAATAATAATAATAATAATAATAATAATAATAATAATAATAAGAAGAAGAAGAAGAAGAAGAAGAAGAAGAAGAATAAATTAATACACATCAGGGAAAAATGGTTGTAAGCAAAATATATATGCTAATTGGAATATTTATCTATCCAAGCAGTAATATTATACATGAAGGGCTAAGCAAAGCAATTTAATATCAGAGTATATTATGCTAATGGAAATAAATATGCAATTATCTAGGAAATCGAAGAGTTTAATAGAGAATTGAATTTGCAGCTTGTGAATAAGCTTGTAAGAGTAATTGATAGATTTATCTTACTAATTAAAGGACGGGATTATAGCACCATGGTCACGGAAGCCAGGTAATCTATTCGACGTGTGAAATCTCGTATAGCCTAGGGCGTACAGAGATATTTATTATGGCCAGAGCGTAATTAGTGATTGACCCTAGCTCTTTGGATTGCCATGAAATGTTCCGGGTTCGAATCCAGTGGTGTATGGGAGGATAACAATGGAAACCTCAACATGACACCTGATATCGACCGAGAACTAGCTATTGAAATAATTCAGCTCCTGGGAAGTGATTTTGTTGGCGGCAGGATGTGCCTGACCGTAGCATTTAATAAGATGCCGGCTAGCCAGTTCGACCAGTGATTGATGAATCTCGTTCCTTCATATAATGAAAATGGACCTATTGAGGCCAGTTATTAATATCCTAAGGTTAGGAATAAATGTTTAATCAAGTCCATAACCTATCTTGCATACAGTTTAGTTAAATCATATGGGATGTGTAGGTCCATGACACTGCACTACCGTAGTTAAAGTCATTTGTTACTGCTTGGAGATAAAGGAAGAGGAAACATAGTAAAGGACGGAACGAGTGTTTTGTTACCGCCCGACTCAGCCCATTATATACAGGAAGGGCCGAGGGAGAGATTTTTAAACGACCATTGGAGGTTAACATTTAGAATGGACAGACTTTGAAACCCTGTTCGTAATAAAAGGAGTCGTTGTTGTATTGTATAATGAATTTGTGTGGTTTGAAACACATTGATAATTAAGGATCATCCTGATGACTTAATATTTGGGAAACTTACGAGTTGTTGAAAGTTGCATTTTTATACTGACATTGTCACTTTGTTCTAAAGGTCGACACTAGATGCCATAGGCTATGCCCACGCAAGGGTAGCATAATATACCATCCGACACAGCGGTAACGGTATCTTTGAAATTGAACTCATGACAGCATACAGTGGAACTGTAGAAAATGGAACTGCAGATAGGGAACTGCAGAAAGGGGTATGATTACAAGTAACAGTGGAGTTGCAAGTAAATTTCATGTGCAACCCATAGATTGGTTAATGCATGGTAAAGCATTTTGGTGGGAAAAGAGATACAGAACACAATTGTACGCATAATGTAAATTAGGATGTGTTGAGAGTAAACCAATTAAGATTGTGAAATTAAAGGGGTCACAACAGGTGACATAAGATTATAAGTACAGTTCATGTGTAATTTACCTGTGCATCAGCGCACGTGAGAATGAATTTTGATGTTAATCTCATGGTAAATGAATGAATAATCATTTGGATTTGCAAGGATAAAGTGCGAATATTAGTGGATTGTAGGAGTAATTTTGCATTGTTTTGTGTTATATTGTTGGGATTGTGTTTGTGTTTGTTTGAAGCCATGATTTAGAGCCTAATTAAAGTCTTTAGAATAGAGTTGTGCTTTATTATTGTAGATTTGATACCTTTTAGTCTCAGATCAAAAATATGCAACTGCTCAGTGGGAGGACGGTACACGCCTGAGGACTGATGCTGGCTGGAGGCAGAAGCATGTTTTCCATGGAAATTAATCACATGGGTACAGTACTTAAATTAAGACCATGGACACCTCCTAACCATATCCTAGACCTATAGTACACAATAGTACGCTACAGCAGTTACAATAACACAGATTATCAGACAGATTCCACATACTCCAAAGTACTACATAATTGCAAAGCCTTCAAAATGAATAAACGACAAAAAGTACCCCTTTCCAGCCCTCAAGTCAGATCTTAAGTATGACTGGCTGCGTTGCTCAGTGGTAACGTTCTCGCATGCTGTTCCCAAGGTTACAGGATCGAATCCTGGTGGAGTTAGTTGGTATTTGAGACATGCGATGGAGCACACACACACACACACACACACACACACACACACACACACACACACACGGACAAAAGGTAATTTCATAAGCCTATGTTTTTTCATAAATGAACTTGGTTACGAGGTTTGTTCGACCTTATTCATTCGTCAATACTGACCAACATCTTCATATAGGTCGATCCCTCAATCCTGAGGATCGTGATCTCCAAGGGAGCTATTGTTTATTCTTCTCCATCTCTCCCGGTCTTCGGACAATTAATGTTCTGCACCAGGAAGGTTCCGCCCAGTCGCATTCTTGATAGGGCTAACGTTGGACCATCGAGTGGACACGGTCTCTCCTTCCTGGGACATTTCCAAGGATAACCAGTTTCTTCAAAGTGTCCTTTCCACGACGTATTATGTGTACAAAGAATTTGGTAACTCTTTATTGTTCACATATTGATGATGACCTACATTTGAGGTGGAGCTACTTAGTAGAAGACTCGTTGGTACGAAATGCTGTCCAAGGTATGCGTAACATCCTTCGCCAGCACCACATTTCAAAAGAATCAAATCTTTTACCGGTCTATAGAATGGAGTGTCCATATTTCGGCTCCATACAGAAATACTTAACATACTAAACTGTGTAATAGCCTCTTTTTAGTGATAACGATATGGAACAATCTTTCCATAAATGGGACACATTTGTCATTAAATTTTAGGTCATAGCAGTTCTCCTCTTAATTTCGGTAGCACAGCTGCCTGAATCAGAAATAACTGAACCAAAGTACAGCATTCCTGAGACAATATTGAATACATAGAAGGTATCTGGATTGGTTAATAAGCCAGCTCTATCAATTATCATACTAGTAATTTTGGTCTTAATGATAGTCTATTAATCTGTAGTCCCATATCAGCACTCACGATTTTGACACGAGTAAGGAGATCATACGTGGCCTCTGAGTTCATTCATTCCTTAGATATTCTGCGTCTTTATTTCCTACGACAACGTTGGTCCTAAAGCCTATTCGCCGAGTCGAGACAGTGCCCCTGACTATCTGGACAGGGAAACACTCCCAGTTCACGTTATCGGCTCAGCCGGACAGGGGTAGCCAAGAAGCTCCGAGATCATTAGTCATGCCCCAGCCCTAGAAAGGACAAGACTTGCTGCACTGTATACTGTTGCCTTACATAAGCAGTTAAGAACTAATTAATGAATTAATTAAATAAATGCATAAACGAACAAGCCTCCGCGGCTTAGGCGGCAGCACGCCGGCCTCTCACCGCTGGATCCGTGGTTCAAATCCCGGTCACTCCATGTGAGATCTGTGCTGGACAAAACGGAGGCAGACAGGTTTTTCTCCGGGTACTCCGGTTTTCCCTGTCAAAATTTCATTCCAGCAACACTCTCCACTATCATTTCATTTCATCTGTCATTCATTTAATCATTGCTGCAGAGGAGTGCGTCAGGCCTCGGCAGCCGGCCCAGTTCATATCCTCGCCGCTCGATGGGGGCTTCATTCATTCCATTCCTGACCCGGTCGGAGACTGGAAGCATTTCATAAACGAACAATGTATAAACCGCGCTGTAGCATGTAACCGATAAGTCAGCCTGCTTCACATGTAGGCTATACACAGCACTGAAGTTGGACCCCTTGCGGGCAGCCCTGCATCACGTGTACACCTGTGTTTACTTCCACTATCTCGACTCGGCGAACAGACTTTAGGCTAGGCCCATGTTCCAGATCTCTCTTTAATATTTCGTATTGAGCTTGCATTCACTGTCATGTTAATGTATGTTCAATCCACGCCTCTAGATGATTTTTCCCCCTTTTGATCTCTCGCCCTTCTACAGTAGTCTTCTTAATTCACCTCTCCCTAGTCCTGTTAACATGGCCCGGCGCCGCGGCATAGGACTAAGATACCACTTCCACTGCTATATTAACAACTGCATGGCGAAGAAGACTGAGAAGAGATGTTCACTCATCAAGGCGAGAGGATGCTCACTCATAATAAACCATACAGCATGGCTTTTACTATGAGGAACTAAGTAATGTTGAAGTTGAAATTTAATGTTTTTCAGTCGGTCAACACGATTGTACCCAATTCATCCTCATCATCTTCATTTCCCGTTTCCAGCAACGTGGGTCGGGTTTTAAATTAAAGACCTCCATTGTTGCCTGTTTCTCCACCACTCCTCTCCTTTCTTAAGTACATCAGGTTTCCTTCCGCTCTTCTCTATGCACTCCCAGACTGTATCCGTCCACCCCTTTCGGGGTCTTCCTCGTGGTCTCTTCCCTGTCATCTTTTTGGAAAAAGCTTTCTTTGGTACTCTCTCCTCTTCCTTCATCATCATGTGACCTTACCACTTTAAATTTGTTGTTTCTATTATCCTGTCTTGCAGCTTCAAGATTCCTGTCCCCAATTGTAATCCTTAAAAGAAAATTACATGAGATTAATAAATACACTTGGATGATCATTTTCGATCGTCAAGCGATCATCATCAGATTCTGTTGTTGCTGGTGGTACAACACCCCTCTGGTAGCTCAAAATATTTAAATTACACATGAAAACAACACTGGCTTTACTACACACTAATTTATTAAACCTAAATAACACACAGAATATAAAATACATTACATTGCTAACTCTAGCAACAATGCGACCGCACGCGATGGCTCTCAAGGCAAGTCCCCCACAACAGTTATTCCTAGCATTCGAAAGCCCGACAAGTGCTGCTCCAGTGTCATTCGGGAGAACTGACCTGCAGGGAACGGCACTCAACAGATTCATTAGCTACACTTAGGCTATTAAATATATGTCTACAAGTAGGTTATGGGTTATGGTATTTACAATATGTATACACTTATTTAGTTGCAGTAGTGATTAAACTAGCACAACCAGTCAAAATATGTGATTTTTGGTTGAGACATTGATAGAGGTGATTGACCTCCAAGTTTGCTTGCTTAGTGTGATTATGTGATTGTTATTAAATGGTCAGGTTATTGTGGATTGTGCACTAGAATGTTTGAGCGGTGAGGTCCGTAATTGTCAAAATAGCGATCACAGTGTGGCAACTAGCTTGCCATGGTGGGTGAGTGGTTATCGTGTCGGACTACTAACCCCCAAGCTTGCAGGTTCGCTCCTGGCCGTCGTAAGTGATTTTTGAGGCGGCTTCGGTGGCGTAGTCGGTAGCATGCTGAGCTTCTATGCCCAATATAGCGGGTTCAAACCCGTCCGAAGCCGTCGGATTTTTAAGAGCGTTCCTTCGGAGGGGAAGTAAAGCCGGCGGTCCCATGTTAAAGAACCTTTCACTAATTAAACCTGTGTGAAGCTAAATTGTATAGGTTAGGAATGTAAACAACGCTCTTATGTTCCTACGTTCGTTGCCAAGAGCCGACTGCGGTGGCGTCTAGTAGCTAAGTTCTGAATTAGGCCTAGTAGTCGTTGACGGTGGCGTTTGGCGGCAAAAGTAGATTTTATTGAAAAATTCAAAGTTGCAGACCTTACTTGAATTTAAAAAAACAGATACACACACTAATACAACCATCACAATTAACACCGGTTATCAGACAGTTTCTACACACACTCAAAGTACACGGGGCTACATAACCGCGTTGTCGCAGCCCCTAAACTGAGGAACCAACCAACCAGTGATTTTTGAAAGACGACAAAAATCACAGTACGCATGTCATACGTTGTTGGCATGTTAAAGAATCCATTTGACTTCAGTAGGCCGTGTTCATAATGGCAAGATTTTCCGTCAACACAAAGTTCCTCATTTCTCTACTAGAAAGCGCTATAGTGTCAAGGAGCTTAAATATCTAACCTCCTTGACTTGCATAGCCCTCCAAAGAACGACAACATTTGACGTGAAAGTTGCCCTCTGGGAGTCAAAGCTTGCACCTGGCACCCGAGGCCATAGGATATTCTTCTTCTTTTTCTGATTCGGCCATCAAAGGACCTGGTAATTCCAACTGCTTCATGCTGCATCGAGCTTTAACATCCTCCCAGCACTTTCGCATTAGTTGTCGATGCTGTTGATTCCTTTCCTCAGTCCACTTCTGGCCTGTTGGAAACTTTCGCTTTTCTTGGAAACATCGGTGTGCTGTTAGTTTTGGCTTAAGCGGGCACGTTCCCAGATATCTTTGCTTGTAATTCCTACTTCTCGGAAATCTTTGTCCACCTCAATGAACCAACTTCCCTTGGTTTTCTCTTTGAGGAAGTAGGTGAAAATTCTGTCAATCGTGCTGGGTTCATTCTTGTTACATGACCGTAAAAGGTATTTCTCCGTTTCCCCATGGTGACAGCTATTTCTTCCACATGGGTGTTAAGTTCGTGGTTGTGCCGTCTCCTATATTCCCCATTTTCTTTTACTGGGCCCAAGATTTTTCTAAGAATTTTCCATTCTTTCACTTCCAGTTTCTCTATTAGTCCCTTGCGATGCACGGATGACTCATATTATTATTATTGTTATTATTATTGCAACTAGTAGTGGCTACGCTGGCTAACGCGCAGCATTAGGTCATGGGGCCAAGCTCTCTGCTGACTCGGTAGACGCGTGGGTTCGAGCTCCACCGTCGGCGTCCTTGAAATGGTTTTCCGTGGTTTCCCATTTTCAACACCAGGCAAATGCTGGGACGGTACCTTCTGACAGGCCACGGCCGCTTCCTTCCATATCCATGCCCAGTTTCATTCACCATCATTCATTTCATCTCTCATTAACTCCTCTCATGAGGTTGGCGTCAGGAAGGGCATCCGGCCGTAAAAACCATCGCCACAAAGACTTCCATCGCATCTCATCCCCGACCCCGTTGGAAAACGGGAATAATAAGGGGTAGACATACACATTATTGTGGCAACTGAACTAGAAGTAAGCTATAAAGGGCCGGATTTAAGAGTATGCTGCCTATAGGCTAAAGTTCATTTGCCGCCCCCTCTATAGTTAAATGGTTTTATACAACAATGGGATAGAGTTCATTGACGTTTTCATCTTTTTTAAACATAAAGTTCATTTAGTTTAGATAAAACTATAAATTTAATGGCTTAGGCTACATAATAAATCTTATAATGAAATTAGTTATCTACTTGTTTATTTCTTACTTGTTTTAAGATTCGTTAAAAAATGAAATTGGTTTCGAACTTAATTTATTAATTTGTTCTTGGAGATCAGTGATCACTATTTTATACATATTTTTATATTTTCATGCTAATGACTATCTTTTGTGTAATTGAAGAACTTTGTTCAATTTGAACTCAGTTGTCCTACACGGTGAAATGAATTACACAAAATGTGGTTAATTAATGGTTTATTTGTTGAAAAATATACGAACTTCTCTTAAACAACCCACCCCACGTAATCTTCGTGTTCAAATTTACATAGCTTTCTTACGAGATTTCTTAATGGCAAACTCGTTAATAATGTCCTCATATGAAAATATTTTTGTTTCATTTGCCTCAATACAAAGTAATGAAAGTGAGAAATACTAGTTCGCAGATAGTTCTTAACTCTTCTAAGGCAGGAAGAACTGTAGAAGGTCTAAAACATATTTTTAAGTAACTTGTATTCTTAAATTCGTACGGAAAATATGATTAACGTCTGAAATATTTCATTTTAGCTTTTGAATGAATTGCCAAACTGCCGCCCCTGAAAATTTGCCGCTCTCGGCTGCAGCCTACTTAGCCTATTTTGAAACACGGCCCTGAGGCTATGCCTCTCCGCTCTCTGGTTCCCTATCTCAAAATACTCTCTTTAGCGCCATCTGCTTGACCCGAACGGTTGGCGACATGTATAAATGAAGCAAGACCGTTCATTCCTAACGAGCAGGTGTCTCGTAGTCAAGTGGGCATAATCTGCATCTGAACATACAGTAGCCTTGTGGAATGTAATTGTTTCATACTGCAACACAAAACGCTCTAGTGGGATAGAATTCTCTTTCATTCTTTCGTAATTATTTTTTGTTTGTACTGGTAGTCTGGAATGAAATAACCCATCTGTTGCAACTAACATAACACACAGGACGCAATCCTCCGTTTTAATTGTAAATCATTGAACGAGGACACAAAATACAGCTCAAACTCGTTCAATGTTTTCTATTTTGTACGCGCACCACATTATTCTCTTGATATGGAAAGCTGTTGGTTTGACTTGTTTTTCGATCTTTATACAGCTATGGCGGAGAGGACTGGTCTAGCTTCCCTCTCCCCAACTTTCTACCCCCACTACCACTGCTGCCATAGTTGATGATGGCGGCGGCCAGCCCGGATTCTCGCTAGAAAAATAGGGAAGAATGAACGGCTCCAAGAAAACCATTGTTAGTCTGTTGGAGATAACAAAAACACACTCATACAAACACAAGTCTTGAAAAAGATCGCTTAAATCTGTAATTTATTATTTTAAAGTCTTTTATTTTGAAACCCAACCCACAGTACAGGTTTCTGTCCAATAGCAAGCAAGCTGCTTTGTATTCGGCAGGCTGCGGGTTCGAGTCCAGACGGGTTCTACAAGGCAGATGTTGATAATAAAATTCTAGTTCATTGCCCACGACTTCCCACCAAGCCAGACTCGCCAAGTTTCCAAAACAGTACAAAGGATAGTTCAACTTAATAGATTGGAACATCAGTGTTGGTTAGTTGGTTCCTCAGTTTAATGCTTGTTGTTTTAAGTGACCGTTAATCTTGTGATCATGAGCCACGGGACCTCCATTTTACGTAGAATATGAACCACAGGACATGGCATTTCACAGCGTTAATGTACATAGCTCAATCGGACAATTTTACATCCTGTTTCCTACGGGAACAGATATTTCCAATATGGATTAGCTAGGTAATCTAACATTATTTTTGAAAGGAAGTATTGACTTCCATAGTACATTGGCGCTGCTCGTGGCAACATTTGTGCCTTGCAGCGGCCTTCAAAGTATGTACTAGCTACGCGTCTTGGTGAGGTGTACCATAACCAACTGAAGAGCCCATTGGTACACTGGGGCGAAACGCTAGCAACTGTTTTGAGCTAACCGGACCATTGTATCAAATTTCTTTGTAAATTTGTTAATGTACATAGCTCAATCGGACAATTTTACATCCTGTTTCTTACGGGAACAGATATTTCCAATATGGATTAGCTAGGTAAGCTACCATTATTTTTGAAAGGAAGTATTGACTTCCATAGTACATTGGCGCTGCTCGTGGCAACATTTGTGCCTTGCAGCGGCCTTCACAGTATGTACTAGCCACGCGTCTTGGTGAGGTGTACCATAACCAACTGAAGAGCCCATTGGTACACTGGGGCGAAACGCTGGCAACTGTTTCGAGCTAACCGGACCATTGTATCAAATTTCTTTGTAAATTTGTTAATCTTCTGGTATGTCGAAACCTTCCTGGGACATGCACCACCGACAATCTTTGGGAGCAAATGACAGGGCCTTCTAGACTGCCAAATTCTGGTCTTTGCATTCCATTTGATTTCATTTCATATGCTATTATAGTCTGTACGTTTGTTTGTATTGTACCCTTTATTTTGTAATTCTTCATGGACACGTAAAATAAATAAATAATAAATAAATAAATAAATAAATAAATAAATAAATAAATAAATAAATAAATAAATAAATAAATAAATAAGTACGCATCCTCTGGCTGTGTTGTTCCTTTCTCTCCTTTGTCCAGAGGCAAACTGTCTTCTTCCTTGGGGGTTGGTCCTGGAAATTCATTTGCTTCAGTTTACTCCTGAGAGACGTTCGATCTTTTATGACTTTTACCGTAACTCCCAGCTCCAGCAGATCTTTGTCCACTTCTGTCAGCCACGGTGACTTGGTCTTCCTTCTTTGCCAGTATGTGAGAAGCTGGTTGATCAGCCTGGTGGGATGCATCCTGGAGACATGCCCATAAAAGGCTAGACGTCTCTTCCTGACCACGTCTGTAGTTTTTTCAGTGTATCTACAGAACTCCTGGTTGGGTCGTCTTTTGTATTCACTCCCTTCCTTGACTGTTCCCAATATCTTCCTCCCTTGGATTCCCAGGGTATCCGTGAGTTCTTTCCTGTTTAATATGAGTTATATTATTATTATTATTATTACTAGTTTCGTTTCGGTCGTGTAGGGACCACGAGCCAATTTCAATGCTTTGTCCTTTGCTGCTCCTTCTTCTTCCTCCAGTATTCCTTCATCATCTCACATGTTTCCTCTTCCTTTCCTCGGACCATTTCGAGCCGATTTTCTTTCCCTTCCTCCCTTGGAATCCTTCCATTTTTAGCATTTTTTGCCTAAAAATATCTCTCTATGGAGTATCTTCTTCTCTGATATTGTTTCTTTCCAAATCCTTTTTGACTTCTTGTACCCTGGTCGTTGTTGACTTCTTGTTCCACAGGAATGTGAAGATCTGCTTGGTTAACCTACTGTCAACCATCCTGTACAAATATCAAAAAAATAGCGATCTCCTCTTCCGTATTGTTTCTGATATGTTGTCTATTTTTCGATATATATCATCAATACTTCTTAATTTCCAGAATTCTGCAGTTTTTAAAGGACCGAGTATTTTGCGTATAACTCTTCTTTCTACTACTTCTAATTTATCCAATTTGTAGTTCAGTACGAGACATTCACTCGCATACAGGCATTCTGGTTTGATTACGGTGTTGTAGTACTGTATTTTAAGACATTTAGACAAACACTTTTTTGTTGTAGATGCCATAGACTCTTTCCATCTTTCGTGTTCTTTCTTCTACAGCAGATTTTTCACACCATTTTCGTGAATAATTTCACCCAAATATTTGAACTTCTTTACCCTCTTTATTTGACCAATTTCTGTTCTATTATTATTATTATTATTATTATTATTATTATTATTATTATTATTATTATTATTATTATTATTATTATTTATATTTATTTTTATTATTATCATTTGATTAGTTATGCCTAACTAATGAGAGCGTTAGAAATTATTTAGCACAAAGTGTCCAATTTACTTTCCAATAGCTCTTCATCCGTTCACTGTGCTCTCTTCTGTCCATTCTGTATTTTTCAGTGTAGGTTTCATGGTAAATTTGTGTCTATTTATCAGGGTTCTAAGTTTGGCCCATTGTGAAACCAATTTCGTTGAAACCAATTTCTTGTAGATCTTGTGTTATTTCTACCAGCAAATTGCTGTGTATTTTCAGAGATTTTAAATTCTCTTTGTTAGCCTATTGTCATCCAATAATCAAAGTTACAGATCCATGAAGAACTTTTGTTTTTTGTGTTATGGATGTTTTAAATATCTGTTTCATGAAGTTTTATATTATACTAGCTATACCCGGCACGCGTTGCAATGCCAATCAAGGAAAGAAAGAAAGTGATGATTATAATTATAATTAGGGACCGGATGTTGATGCTGTAAAAAAGTTTAAAAAATGCACTCAATATTTTCAAAAATGACCTAAAAATTTGAAAAATGCACCTTAAAATGGACAAGAGAACTGAGACAAGAATAAACACCCCTTCCCCTTTCTACCCCGCCACAGTTGACCTTGGTCAACAGAGCAGGAAACATTCTATTCCGCTAATAACTGGTTTGTGACGAAAACAAGAGCATCTGTATACCTACGATACCGTTCTTCTGCATCCAAGATATATATTTTTCTATTAATAGCAATACCGAAATATTTTATTTAAATATTTTAAATTATCTTGTATCAGCTACTAGCTTCTTCTTGACTCTGATAGACGTAACTCCCTCATATAAAGCTGCGACATGACTAAATTGAAAAAAAAAGTGACCTTAAAAGGCCGATTTCCCTAGAATATAACCAACAAATCTACCAAACTTAAACATTAAAATGGATAAATAGCAAAAAATACAAAAAGATGCAAAATAAAAATGACATATTTGAAGACGGGGTGGCCCGTCCGGAGTTTCTATGTACATCAGGATTGTTTTAGACAGCTCAGTGAAAAGATGACATGTCATCAACATCCGGGACCTATTGATAGTTGTTGTTTTAATGGGCCTAACATCTATGTTATCTCGGTCCCTAATGGTTTGGATGATAGTGAAAATGAAAGATGATCAAATGGAACCTACAACTAAAACTAAGGACTTATGAACTAGAAGAGGAAATGGGAAACAAAGGATAAGAAAGGACAGGAGGTAAGGAAATGCCCTCAACCCTCGAAGAATGAGAATTGAGGGACTTGGAAGGAAGGAGAGCCAAGAAAGGCTGCGAGGAAAGGGAAAGACGAGAGGGTCCGCCCGAAAGTTAATGGAAGAAGGAGAATAACCGGAGCCAGCTCAGGAAGCCCTCGGGGTTGCCAACGCCCGAACTCATCAGACGTGAGCCTTTGAGGGTGTGGCACTACCCAGGGTGCACCATAAGGGGTGGGGCTACACACACCCTGCCTCCTTGAGGGCCTCGAGCAAAAGGTTGGAGATACAATGAAAAGAAAACAAGAGGTCTGACCCCTCAATGAATGAGGGATCAGGAAAGATGAGACAAGGGCCAATTAAGGCGGGAAAGCGATAGACTCCCTAGGCCTCGGATACCCTAATACCGTCGGGGTCGGAAAAGAACAAGAGTTGGCCAAGGGAGGTCGAGAGGAAAGATAACAGAGAGGAGCCTGGCACAAGTAAGTGGAAGCAATGCCGGACTCAGCTGGGGTCCCGTGGAAGAAAGAAAGTGTTCGTGTGTTAATTGTTATGTTGTTAATTGAAGTGCTTTTGGATTCACAATATCTATAGTTTATCCGCCTGTTGTGTACATGAATCAATCAGGATGCTTTCCGACGCGTGGGCAGGCCATAAACAGCTGCCCATGTGAGAGCAGGGATTTTTCAAATTTTGTCCACACACTTGCACGTGCTTTGTTGATGGTCATCTCTACATCTCAAATGTGAGTCACACTGGAAACACTAAACTGTATGAAGTACAATCATTTTTGTAACGACTTATGACCCACCTATTGTAAAATGGATTTACTAATTCAGAAACCTTCGTGAGCTTGCACAACAGCTGACCAAAGTGCATTTGTTGATATGACTCGCGGGCCATCTATTGTAAAATGGATTTTCTAATTCAGCAACCGTTACGGGCATGCGCACAACAACTCACCAAAGTTAATTTGTTAAAGCGATTAGCGTATCAAATCTCATTTGTTGACATGACTCGCGCGCCTCCTATTGTAAAATGGATTTACTAACTCAGAAACCTCCTCGGGTGTGTCCACAGCAATTCAATGTTTCATCGGAGTCGAATTAATTGTATACGAATGTATCTTCTTCTTCTCTTTTTCCACGCGATCAGGCCCAGCGGACTGCGCGCTTCTACAAGTTTCCTTCTCCATCGTCTCCTATCCATAGCTGCCATCCGCCAACTGTCCACACGTGTCGCTGCCTGTTGCAGATCTTCATGGAGTCAATCACTCCACCACTTCCTTGGTCTCCCCGGTGGTCTCCTTCCTGTGGGGATGACATCCAGTAGCTTCCGTGGCCATCGGTGGTCTTCCATCCGGGCTACTTGTCCAGCCCACTGCAGTCATCTCGTTTTGATGGTTTCAGCTATGTTGGCATCATGGTACAGGTCTTCCACTTCATGATTGTGTCTAATCCTCCATTCACCCGTGTGTACATCCCTCACCGGTTCGAAGATCTTCCGAAGAACGTTTCTCTCAAATACGAGTAGTTTATGTGAGTCACGGTGTGCCCAACTCTAGGAATGGGTATTCCAAGATTCAGACACCTAGATATCAAGGGAAAGGCTGTAGCCGCTTTTGAAAGTTCAGATATTTGAATATCGCGCTACATTGCTTCGAGAAGCATTTAGAAGAAAATTACCGATAGTTGGATGTCAAGTGACGTAGCGAGTAATAGCAGAGGTGGAGGCTATTTATTGATTAAATAGTTAACTATGGAGTAGAGACTTGAGACTGGGATCAGATTACTGGCACGGCCAAATGAAAGAGAACGCAATTAGTATCAAGTAAATCGGACCAGGGATTCAAGAGATATGCGGATTTCTAGATATCAGGTGATGACGCGTGACCCTGACCGTTTTGAATAAAAGCCAGCTGGAGCAGGCATGGTTAGCTCATTCTAACACAAGCACTTGGCAAGCAAGTTGCGTCTACGCTGAGCCAAGGCACATGGTTGCCGTATCTACGCAGAAGTTCTTTTCAAGTCGTGATAGTCACGAAAAGTGCTGCGCAAACGAGTTGGAACTTAGTAAGTTTCTGGTGAGGAGAATCACTGAGGTGATTGTTTTTCTACAGACATTGGTGGAAATATTTATATTTCCAAAAGGACATATGCTAGACTTTGTCTAGAAAATAGTATTTTGTCACAGTCCAGTAGTAACTTAATACTTGGATGTTTAAATCCATTTCAAGTCAGTTTTCATTATTTGTAACTAGTTAACCACTTCGATCTGTCAGTACACTGAAGACTAGTCTATAACGGTGGCGTTCATTAGTCTACGCAAGGGAAACTGCAGGTTGCTTAGCGCATGGCAGATGGTGATATTAATAAACCATGCCCAGGGAACGATCTTCAGAACAGCCGTTAATTGCTTAGACTGTCAATGTTTTTCTTGTACTGATGAGATTACAGTGAGTTATGTTACAACTGACATATTTAAGAAGAGATCACTTAGATCTGACCCTATTCAAACAAACTGTTATGGCTTTGATAGAAGCCCATATTAAAATGGAACCACAGTTTATTCAAACGTCAAAAGATACTACCACTATGTCTGACTAGACGAATTGTGGGTCTACAATGGCGGCCGATACAAGGATTATACGTGCTTGTCCGATAGGGCATGTCTATGGATAAATCTGGTACAGACCAGGTTTACTACACTTCAAGACCATCAAGAAATGTAAGCCACATTTGAATTATATTATGCCTAGCTAATTGGAACAAACTATTTTTCTGCAGATGACCAACACATTTTTTTCGCCGTATTTAAAGCTTGCAATGATTTACGCAAGACTTGTTAGAGTTATTCTGAGCATTTGCAACACTCAGAACAGTTTAGGATCGATGACCGAGCATTTCGAAGATTTATTTGAATTTTTCATATTTTTGGGAAATCACGGTAATCAGCCGATGTAACTGTAAAAGTTAAATTTATTTTTGTTGAGGAATGGATATTTTTTTCCATATTCGAAGGTTCGAACATGTGGATTCTCACATAATGAGATGATAATTAAACATATTTGAAATAATACAAATAAAAATAATAATAATCCACTAATAATAATAATAACAATTTTCATAATTTTTCTAAATAATTCTTGGATATTATATTTTATAATAATCATATGTATTGAGAAAGAGCCTATGAAGTAATTTAAACATTTCTAGTCTGGAACAGGAGATTTTCCGAAGGAGAGTGGTTAGCGCAAGCCCGCATTCAACCAACATGTCAGTTCTGGTTGAACAGTTGATATTTGCTATGAGCGAAGTATATTTTTCATATAACACGGAGAGGCATGAAACGGGAAGCTAATGATATTTGTATCAAATAGGATATTTTTGTATTTATATAAAATCATGACGTAAATACACTCGAAAGTGAAATGAAGCTTTTCATAAGTATGGTAAATTCACGGGTTGAACTGAATGGTAAAATAAAATAAACTTGTAAGTTTATTAATCTTCCAGTGTTGATAACAAGCAGAGGCTTGATTTATTGTATAAATTTTGGGAAGATAATTTATGTGTGTGGAGTAGTTGAAATGCCATTCCCAGGTGCGCATGTTAAGTCGCAGGAATGAAGGTTTTTTCGAGCATCAATCAAATAGCAGGTTCGATGGCTCAGGTTTATAGTAGGAGTATTGGAGCCACACATTTCGTCGGATGAATAACCCGAAGGTTATTTCTTTGAAACCATCAGTTCTTATTTCAACCTTGTTTACGAATTCCATTTAGACTTTGATTTTGCTAGAACCCGGATTTGTCATGATAGTAGTTTATTCTTCTTCAGAGGAAGACCTTTGCCTTTGTTGTTGTTGTTGTAATATTGTGTTCTTACACAAATAATAGAATGGGCCACTGCCAATTAAAAATAATTCTTTAACCACGAATAATTTGAAGGATATTTTCAAATCCTAGTGCCATGAACTAAATGAATTCATTATAAAACTACAATTCTAATTTCCGCATTCTGTCGAAGAATTGCAAGTTGTGAAAGTTACTAAGAATGGCCATAAATATAAATATTTTTATAAAAATGATTCCAAGTGGAAAATCTAATAGTTGAATGGTTCAACCATTTAGTGATCAAGTTGATGATTCAGAAATCATATGTTTTGTTTGGAACTTGAAGTTCATAATCGAGTCACTTCTCGAATGTTTAATGTCAGAAGAACAATTAATTGTTGTTGTGCTTCGCACAGTTCTTCGATGCTATGCTCGATGGTCAAATACTTTTCAGATGTTATTAATATGTGTTAATAATTTGTGTTGCTACCATGATAATAATATTTTCGACGATATATTTTTGAAACTGGAAAAACAAGTGAAAGTTTAAGAATTCTATAAACATTTATTCTACGAGTGTTAATATCATGTAAATAGTCAAACAGTGATCTACGTTATTTCCAGTATGGACAATTAATTTTGAACTGGAATTAAATATTAATAATTTTGGAACACAGTCCACAGGACTAACAATCGGACTTGTGTTTCCAAAAGGATTGTCAAATGTGTTTGGAAAATTTCTGTATATTGTGTGTAAATAAGAGTGTGGATCGCCACACGTGGATGATGCTGCTTTGAGCATCCTTGCAGTCAGATTTTTAACTTTAAAATAAACTGAGATAATTTTACCAGATGTGTCTTACCCAATTAAATCTCCTTCTATCCTTATTGTTGCATTGAGCCAAAAATCAGCAAAGCATTTTTTAAATTTGATGTCGTTTTTGCGATTTGCTTTAACCCATCTGGCGCTCCGGGATATTTTGACTCTCGTGCTGACTGATTATTGGTAAAGTGCATATGTGGTCGTGCGGACTCCGGTCTAAACGGGCACATAAAATAAGATAGAGAGAGAAATGGCTTCGAACGTGGGTCCCGATTTAGACATGGTCAATCGCATGCCGATTTGAAATTGTGATAATTTTTATAGAAATATTTTGGGAGTTGAGAGATGTCTGGTTTGGATGAATAAATTAGTAGGAAACCCAATTAGTGGGGAAATTAAAAATTTAACTTGGTTAATAATTAGAATGGGTTTGATTATTTTTGATAATGGCTTAACCATTAGGGTGTCAAGTAAATTCAGTAGTAAACGTTCGATGACTGGACATACACATTATTAGAATCCAGGTGGAGGATATTTGAGAACTTGCATATTTTTCGTGTGATATTGTGGTAAATGTAATTCGTAAAAGTAGAGAATTTTGTTTTTCCATCACGTCGACATTAGGACAAATCTCATTTTATTATAGTGTTCCAATTAGCTATTCATATTTCTTGTTCTAGTTATAAGCTTGTGTTTGCCACTGTTGTATACCCCTAAGTTTGGAATAATAATTGAAATTATGGAAGAAATGATGAGAATGATGAGGAGTTTGGAGGAGAGTTCAAAAGAGGCTGGACTGCGTGTAGCAGCCATTATGAAAGAAAATACTGAGGCTTTGGAAAAGAAACTTAAAGAAAATTCTGATTCTTTAGAAAGTAGGTTAAAAGATAACTTGAAAGAAAGTTTAGATGAAAAGCTTAAAGAAATTTCTGATTCTTTAGAAAATAAACTTAAAGAAAATTCTGATTCTTTAGAAAATAAACTCAAAGAAACTTCTGATTCTTTAGAAAATAAACTTAGAGAAAATTTGAATGATAAACTTAAAGAAAGTTCTGATTCTTTAAAGGGTAATTTGAAAGAAAATTTAAACAGTAAATTTAATTCAATGGAAAGTAAATTTAAAGAGAATTCTGAAATTTTGAAAATGACACTTGAGAGTAAAATGAATAAATTATGCGATAAAACACATGAGCTCGAAACTTCATTAGCTACTAACGCAAGTTTAATGGACGAAAAATTTCGCGATGCCGATCTTCGATCTCAAAGCTTAGCTGATAGGATAGAACATGGTCTTAGGAAAGTTGGTGAAGACATGGTCAACCTGGAAGTCAGAGTGAAGAAGGAGAGTAACGAGATGGGAATTCTAGTTGTTCAACGTTTAACGGAACAATTCAAAGAACTTGTCATGGGAGAAATAAGAGAAGGTGTGATTAATGAATTGCAAACTGAAATCAAAACCACAGTTGTCAATGAAATTAAAGACACACTCAAGCTGGAGAACCAAGAGGGAATCAAGGAGATTAGGGAATCTTTGTCATCCCATATTGAAGTAATTGCCAAAGATATCCAAGCAACTCAGAAGGACATATCAGATATGACAGGGTCATTGAAAAGTCATGAGGCTGTTATGAACCAGATATCCACTGATGTTAAGGACAATTGTAAAGAGACTGAAGCAATTAAGAAGATGGCAGAAGAAAACCAGAAGGAACTTGAGGCTATGAAAACTCAAATCAAGGATGAGAAACAGACTGATCATCTGTTAAAAATGCCAAATGTAAGGGGAAAGGAACAGATACAGATAAATCTAGGAGCAGCTAGAGACACGGATAGTCAAAGACAGGATGAGGTCAGGACAGTATTTCAATCCAACCCCATAACTGTATTTAAGAATATAGAGGATAAGCCTTCTAAATTTTCAGGGCGAGATTCTGTAACACCCGTGGAATTTTTGAGAGAAGCAGGTGATTACCTGAAAGATTCTAAGATCCCTAAAGAAAGACAGATCCGAGTGATAGGGAAGTTCTTGGAAGGTCCTGCACTTCTTTGGTTTAGAGCATTTAGATCCACTCTAACCACTTTTGAGGAGTTTTCTCGTGGGCTATTGAAGAAGTTTTGGTCCCCGGAAACCCAACAGCAAGTCAGAGCAGAGTTATATTCGAAGAGATTCTCGACGTCACAACCTACTCGATACTCTACATACTTTTCTGGACAGCTGTCTAAACTTCAACATTTAGATCCGCCGATGCCAGATAACGAGTTGATTACTGCATTGATACGTCAATTTCCAGCAGACGTCCAGAGGACTTTGATCGCAGCTGATATCTATAATATGGAACAATTTGATGAAGTATTACAGAAGCTGGATCATACAAACGCTCAATTCTTCCATCAGAAGGGAGGAAAAAATAACAACGCTGTGTATGCTGTTATGGCTGATAGTTATTCTCAGACACCTCGAGAGATTCGAGAGGAGCGAGAAGAGAAATCGCCGAGGGAAGATTCCAATAAGAGAGGATGGAACCAGTACAGTAACAGATACAGTTACAAGCCATATGCAAGACCGGATGGTGGTAATCGATACAACACTCGATGGAGAAGACCACGAGATAGTCAAGGAAGGTACCAGGAAAGAAGATATTATGGTAGAAATAACTACAATAATAGAGGGAATGTAGATACTCGTCAGTCCAATGAAGAGTTTAACAAGGACACGAGGAAAAATTTGGAAGCAAGACACCAAGATAACTTGCAATTTTTGGAGCAGAGGCCCAATGAACCAGGTCCATCGGGAACACAACAATCCCGGGGGAATGGTAATGAAAAAAAAACTTCGAATTCACAGTAGAAGATAGAATTTTGAACACTTTCACTTCCAGAATTATTAAATGGCAAGCAGAGGATGATGACTTAATTCAACAGAATGACGAACGAAAAGAAATGGGTACGAGAATTAGAATGCCAATCATATCATGCGAAGTATTCGGTATGCCTGTCGAAACTTTGATCGATACTGGGGCTATGCTTTGTCTGGTGAGTGAGAAGCTTTATGTTCTGTGGAAGCTCAAAGAGAATTTAGAGGAAATTCCAGTATCAGGAATTAAGATCCAAGGAATAATACCCAATAAAATATCTCTGTGTAAAACACAATTATACTTATGTATTACGATTGGAGGACATGATTTCCGACATGTATTTGTTGTAATGAAGGACATGGCTTTTGACATGATATTGGGAGCAGATTTCATTCAGAAATATCAAGCAGTGATAGACATGAAGACAGAGACGATTAGATTCAAGAATACCGAAGAGATTAACTTCGAGGGAAAAGAAGAGGAAGACATCGAGGGAGATGCTCAATGGTCTCTGATTTTTCATGAAGCTGAAGGAAGAGAAGTCTACACTGAGAAGGAGTCCCCAGAGCTAGGGAAAATTTTGGAGGAGTATCACGATATTTTTGACTTTAAACCTGGTGAAATTAAAGATTTTGAATATCATATTCGTGTAAATGATGATGCACCTTTTCATGCTAAATTGTATCCAGTAGCAGAAAAGCATCGAGAAAGAGTAAAAGTGCTTATCAAGGAAATGGAAAGCAACAATGTGATTGAAAAGTACACTACATCTTATGTCAATCCATTAGCAGTAGTACCTAAGCAAGATGGAAGTCTGAGACTATGTTTAGACGCGCGAAATTTGAATTCAAGATTACTGCCAGAGTATGACAGACCACCAATCATTAGGGAACTGTTAAGGAAATTCCAAGGCAAGGTCTGGTTCTCTAATATTGATCTCACTTCGTCCTACCATCATATTAGGCTTAGTGAAGATTCTAAGAAGTTTACAGGATTTATGTTTGACCAGCAGACATATGAATTCCGCCGTTTACCATTTGGAGTCAAAACATCTGGATCCGTTTTGATCAGAGCCCTGGAACAAAATTTGAGTCCTGAAGTAAAAGAGATAGCAATTCGTTATATTGATGATATCTTAATTGCATCTGAGACTAAGGAGGAACATTTGCTACATCTTCAAATGTTATTTGCAGATTTGAGAAAAGCGAACTTCAAAGTAAACCTTCGAAAATGTCAGTTCTTTCGAAAGGAAATAAAATTTTTGGGTCACATTTTGGATGGAGAAGGATACCGTCCCAATGAGACGAAGATACAAGCAATTGCAAATTTCCCTAGACCTACTAGAGTGAAGAATGTCCGCAGTTTTCTCGGGACATGCCAATTCTTTGCAGGGCATTGTCCGAACTTCACCAAGACAGTTGCGCCATTGCAGGAATTGTTAAAGAAAGGAAATAAATGGAAATGGGATAAAGATTGTGAACAATCATTTCAAGATGCCAAGAGGTTATTGGTAAACAGTGTGAAATTGGAGTATCCTGACTTTACCAAGAATTTCATCATAGAATCTGATGCATCCACCGTAGGGATTGGAGCTATTCTACTTCAAGAAGATGAAGACCACAAGAGACATTACCTGGCGTTCATTAGCAGGAAACTTCGTCCATCAGAGAGAAATTATTACACCACAGAGTTAGAAGCACTTGCTGTAATATTCGCATTGGAGTCGTGGAAGAAAATGTTAATTGGACATTCAGTCATTGTGAGGACTGATCACCACGCATTGGAGTTCATTTTGAGAACAAACTTTGCCAGTGATAGAATAACTAGATGGTCACTTTTTATTCAGCAATTCAACCTAGTTATTGAACACACTCCTGGAAAGTTGAATGTGGGCGCTGATTTATTGAGTAGGGCAGTGGAGTCTACATCTAAGGTTCTTCAAGTTAACCTGACGCAGGAAGATGAAGATACCTTGAGAAGGTTAAGGTTATTGCATTTATCCCAGAGGAGAGACCGACGTCTTAGGAACTTTTTTCGTTTTCTACAGGGAAACATGGATCCCAATGATGATGATTTTGTGGAAACTGAAAGAATTTCAAGAGATTTTATGATGTTAGATGGTTTAATCTACAAGTTTGCAGATCCCGACCATACGAAGCTGAGAGTAGTGATACCTCCACGATTGCAAAAACCCATTATCTGGATGGCACATAGAATCGCAGGTCATGCTGGAGTAGATAAGACAGTCAACATGATTCAAGAGAAATTTTCGTGGGAGCGAATGCGACAAACTGTCAGAAACACTATTCGAGAATGCGACTTATGCCAAAGGAGTAAACATAATTCTAGATTACTGAGAGAATTACCAAGGCCTATTATTCCTTCTAAGCCTTGCGAAATCTTCGCGACTGATTTATATGGTCCTCTCCCAAAGTCTAAAAGAGGTAACCGATATATTTTGGTGACTATGGATGTTTTCAGCAAATACACCATGTTACATCCAATTCAGAAGGCAAACGCAAAGTATTGTGCGAAGAGAATTAGAGACAGCGTGATTCCGGAAGCAGGCAAATCGGAATTCCTTTTATCAGATCGTGGACCTCAATTTACATCTTTGGAGTTTCGAACCATCATGAATAATCTTGGGATTAGACAATTGTTTTGTTCTATTAGACAACCAGAGAGCAATCCAGCGGAACGCGTGATGGCTGAGATAGCAAAATTTTGCCGCCTCTATTGTCCAAATGAGCATTGGAAATGGATGGATGTTCTTTCTTTAGCATCCGAATCCATCAACTCTACTATTCATGAGAGTACTGGACAGATTCCCATGTTACTTCATCATGGAATTAAACCAACACGATTATGGGATCGAATCATCTCTATTCCACCTGAGATTGAACCAAGTCGTCAGATGAGGGAAACTCTAGCTTTAGACAAGTTAAGGAGTCAAGCTGAGAAGAGAGAGCGCAGAGTGAGAGGAAAGCGTTTTCGCAGACCCTTGCGCGTAGGAACTCTTGTTTTAGTGAAAAGACCTACACCCTCTGACGTGCAAAATCGAGTGTACTCGAAATTTGCAAGCCTTTACGCTGGACCCTATCGTATTGTAGAAGTAAACAATAATGGAAGCTATGAAGTAGCAAATACACGAACTGGTAACATCGTGGGAACTTACAATGCATCGAATTTGAAGATCTATTATTCAAGAACCAGATAATTTAATGTGTAGATAGGAAAAATAAAAATTTTTCAATTTTTATTTTTTGCTAGGTGTGGGGTGGATGTGCCCAACTCTAGGAATGGGTATTCCAAGATTCAGACACCTAGATATCAAGGGAAAGGCTGTAGCCGCTTTTGAAAGTTCAGATATTTGAATATCGCGCTACATTGCTTCGAGAAGCATTTAGAAGAAAATTACCGATAGTTGGATGTCAAGTGACGTAGCGAGTAATAGCAGAGGTGGAGGCTATTTATTGATTAAATAGTTAACTATGGAGTAGAGACTTGAGACTGGGATCAGATTACTGGCACGGCCAAATGAAAGAGAACGCAATTAGTATCAAGTAAATCGGACCAGGGATTCAAGAGATATGCGGATTTCTAGATATCAGGTGATGACGCGTGACCCTGACCGTTTTGAATAAAAGCCAGCTGGAGCAGGCATGGTTAGCTCATTCTAACACAAGCACTTGGCAAGCAAGTTGCGTCTACGCTGAGCCAAGGCACATGGTTGCCGTATCTACGCAGAAGTTCTTTTCAAGTCGTGATAGTCACGAAAAGTGCTGCGCAAACGAGTTGGAACTTAGTAAGTTTCTGGTGAGGAGAATCACTGAGGTGATTGTTTTTCTACAGACATTGGTGGAAATATTTATATTTCCAAAAGGACATATGCTAGACTTTGTCTAGAAAATAGTATTTTGTCACAGTCCAGTAGTAACTTAATACTTGGATGTTTAAATCCATTCCAAGTCAGTTTTCATTATTTGTAACTAGTTAACCACTTCGATCTGTCAGTACACTGAAGACTAGTCTATAACGGTGGCGTTCATTAGTCTACGCAAGGGAAACTGCAGGTTGCTTAGCGCATGGCAGATGGTGATATTAATAAACCATGCCCAGGGAACGATCTTCAGAACAGCCGTTAATTGCTTAGACTGTCAATGTTTTTCTTGTACTGATGAGATTACAGTGAGTTATGTTACAACTGACATATTTAAGAAGAGATCACTTAGATCTGACCCTATTCAAACAAACTGTTATGGCTTTGATAGAAGCCCATATTAAAATGGAACCACAGTTTATTCAAACGTCAAAAGATACTACCACTATGTCTGACTAGACGAATTGTGGGTCTACAATGGCGGCCGATACAAGGATTATACGTGCTTGTCCGATAGGGCATGTCTATGGATAAATCTGGTACAGACCAGGTTTACTACACTTCAAGACCATCAAGAAATGTAAGCCACATTTGAATTATATTATGCCTAGCTAATTGGAACAAACTATTTTTCTGCAGATGACCAACACATTTTTTTCGCCGTATTTAAAGCTTGCAATGATTTACGCAAGACTTGTTAGAGTTATTCTGAGCATTTGCAACACTCAGAACAGTTTAGGATCGATGACCGAGCATTTCGAAGATTTATTTGAATTTTTCATATTTTTGGGAAATCACGGTAATCAGCCGATGTAACTGTAAAAGTTAAATTTATTTTTGTTGAGGAATGGATATTTTTTTCCATATTCGAAGGTTCGAACATGTGGATTCTCACATAATGAGATGATAATTAAACATATTTGAAATAATACAAATAAAAATAATAATAATCCTCTAATAATAATAATAACAACAATTTTCATAATTGTTCTAAATAATTCTTGGATATTATATTTTATAATAATCATATGTATTGAGAAAGAGCCTATGAAGTAATTTAAACATTTCTAGTCTGGAACAGGAGATTTTCCGAAGGAGAGTGGTTAGAGCAAGCCCGCATTCAACCAACATGTCAGTTCTGGTTGAACAGTTGATATTTGCTATGAGCGAAGTATATTTTTCATATAACACGGAGAGGCATGAAACGGGAAGCAAATGATATTTGTATCAAATAGGATATTTTTGTATTTATATAAAATCATGACGTAAATACACTCGAAAGTGAAATGAAGCTTTTCATAAGTATGGTAAATTCACGGGTTGAACTGAATGGTAAAATAAAATAAACTTGTAAGTTTATTAATCTTCCAGTGTTGATAACAAGCAGAGGCTTGATTTATTGTATAAATTTTGGGAAGATAATTTATGTGTGTGGAGTAGTTGAAATGCCATTCCCAGGTGCGCATGTTAAGTCGCAGGAATGAAGGTTTTTTCGAGCATCAATCAAATAGCAGGTTCGATGGCTCAGGTTTATAGTAGGAGTATTGGAGCCACACATTTCGTCGGATGAATAACCCGAAGGTTATTTCTTTGAAACCATCAGTTCTTATTTCAACCTTGTTTACGAATTCCATTTAGACTTTGATTTTGCTAGAACCCGGATTTGTCATGATAGTAGTTTATTCTTCTTCAGAGGAAGACCTTTGCCTTTGTTGTTGTTGTTGTAATATTGTGTTCTTACACAAATAATAGAATGGGCCACTGCCAATTAAAAATAATTCTTTAACCACGAATAATTTGAAGGATATTTTCAAATCCTAGTGCCATGAACTAAATGAATTCATTATAAAACTACAATTCTAATTTCCGCATTCTGTCGAAGAATTGCAAGTTGTGAAAGTTACTAAGAATGGCCATAAATATAAATATTTTTATAAAAATGATTCCAAGTGGAAAATCTAATAGTTGAATGGTTCAACCATTTAGTGATCAATTTGATGATTCAGAAATCATATGTTTTGTTTGGAACTTGAAGTTCATAATCGAGTCACTTCTCGAATGTTTAATGTCAGAAGAACAATTAATTGTTGTTGTGCTTCGCACAGTTCTTCGATGCTATGCTCGATGGTCAAATACTTTTCAGATGTTATTAATATGTGTTAATAATTTGTGTTGCTACCATGATAATAATATTTTCGACGATATATTTTTGAAACTGGAAAAACAAGTGAAAGTTTAAGAATTCTATAAACATTTATTCTACGAGTGTTAATATCATGTAAATAGTCAAACAGTGATCTACGTTATTTCCAGTATGGACAATTAATTTTGAACTGGAATTAAATATTAATAATTTTGGAACACAGTCCACAGGACTAACAATCGGACTTGTGTTTCCAAAAAGATTGTCAAATGTGTTTGGAAAATTTCTGTATATTGTGTGTAAATAAGAGTGTGGATCGCCACACGTGGATGATGCTGCTTTGAGCATCCTTGCAGTCAGATTTTTAACTTTAAAATAAACTGAGATAATTTTACCAGATGTGTCTTACCCAATTAAATCTCCTTCTATCCTTATTGTTGCATTGAGCCAAAAATCAGCAAAGCATTTTTTTAATTTGATGTCGTTTTTGCGATTTGCTTTAACCCATCTGGCGCTCCGGGATATTTTGACTCTCGTGCTGACTGATTATTGGTTAAGTGCATATGTGGTCGTGCGGACTCCGGTCTACACGGGCACAACGGGACTTAATTGAAACGATTCGCACGTCGTCACTCATTTATTGAAACTACTCCTGCACTTCCTGTAGTAAAATGGATTTACTAATTAAGAAACCACCATCACGGGAGTGTGCACAACATTTTCCCAAAGTTTCATCGCAATCGGATGATTGGTATGTGAGTGCATATGGGACAGACTGGACGTAACATTAATTTGTATATGTAAAAAAAAGTTTTTGCATATACTTACCACATCGAGTGGCGGTGGTACAAAACTTCCTCCAGGAATCCGCCATTGCACGAATGGAATGGCCTGCGATGTCACCGGACATGAACTGTATCGAGCATGTCTGGGATATGCTGAAGCGTGCTATTGCTCAGCGTCCACGTCCTCCCATAACCGGCCAAGAGATCATGGAGGCTGCCGTCGAAGAGTGGGATCACGTGCCTCAAGAGGACCTGGACAACTTGATCTGTGGTATGCCACGGCGAGTGAGAGCCCTGCTGGACGCCCCGTGGTGGCCATGTTCCTTATTGAAACATCACAGGATGGCAAGATTACAACACATATCAGTCCCTGTTTTTCTTTTCACACATGAATAAAGTCTGCAGGATTTGTCAGAATTCCGTCTCTTTTGTAATAACCTCGCCTAGAATCCCACATACGCTCTGCATCTTGGCACACAAGTGTTATGCAAAACTGTATAATATATTCTATTCAAGCTATTAAAATGAAACTTAGTATAATGAACCACTAGGCTACTATGATGGCAAGAAAGAACTAATAAAATGATAAAAGCCCAAAAATTAACATGGTCTACATATAAAAGAAAATGTCTATCAATCACAACAAAATGAGCTTGCCACGGTGGGTGAGTGGTCAGCGAGTCGGACTACTAACCTCAAACTTGCAGGTTCCCTCCTGGCCGTGGTAAGTGATTTTTGAAAGGCGGCAAAAATTACGACACCATGTCATACGATGTTGGCATGTCAAAGAACCCATTTGAATTCAGTAGGCCGTGTTCATAATGGCAAAATTAATCTCGGGAGTTTCCGCCAACACAAAGTTCCTCATTTCTCTACTAGAAAGCGCTATAGTGTTCAAGGAGCTTAGATAAATCTAACCTCCTTGACTTTCACAGTGCTTCAAGGAACAACGAAATTTGACATGCAAGCTACCCTTCGGGTGTCAAGTAACAAAGCTTGCACCCGGCACCCGAGGCCATATGATATTATTATTATTACAACAAAATTAAAACATTACAAGACGGTGGTTCAACCAGAGGTGACGTATGGAAGCGAACCTCTTTTTAAAGTTATTCAGGAAAACAGAATCGACAAAATTCTAAAAGTAGAAAGAAGAATACCTAGAACATGCATAAATAAGAAATATCGGAAAGCTGGACAGTGGCGGATAGAACCAAATGAAGTGGTATACAGAGAACTCGAGCTCATCTCTGATACTATTCGGAAGAAACGGATTTCTTTTTTTGGGCACATTATGAGGACACCGGAAACCAGATTATCTAGAAAAACTGTTGAGAAACTTTGGAATATGAAACAACAAGTAGGATGGATTAAGGAAATTAGAGAAGACATGAAAGAATTAGAAATAACTTTGGATGACTTGGAAAACAAATCAAAAACAAACAAAAAATTTAAAAAAAAAACTGCAAGACATAAAAATAAGATTTCTACCAAAAATAGTCGAACGTCATACAGTAAAAAGGGTATCTACAGATGAGGAACGCCTGAGAAGATCGGTTGGTTGGTTCTTAAGTTTAGGGGCTGCGACAACGCGGTCATGTAGCCCCGTGTACTTTGGGTGTGTGTAGAATCTGTCTGATAACCGGTGTTAATTGTGATGACTGTATTAGTGTCTGTATGTGTTTTTTGATTCAAGAAAGGACTGCAACTTTGAATTTATCAAATAGTTCCTACCTTTGCCGCCAAGCGCCACCGTCAACGACTACTAGGCCAAGTTCAGAACTTAGCTACCAGACGCCACTGCAGTCGGCTCTTGGCAACGAACCTAGAGACCTAAGAGCGTTGTTTACATTTTTAACCTATCCAATTTAGCTTCACATAGGTGCAATTAGTGGAAGGTTTTTTAACATGCCATAAATCTATGACATGAGACCGCCGGCTTTACTTCCCCTCCGAGGAAGGCATACTGAGGGATTTTTAACGCTCTTAAAAATCCGACGGCTTCGGCCGGGTTTGAACCCGCTATCTTTGGCATAGAAGTACAGCTTGCTACCGACTACGCCACCGAAGCCGCCTTGAGAAGATCAGAGCGAATGAAAAGCTACTGGGCAACTCGGAAAGAAAACTTACTGAAGAAGAGGACCAAGAAATGACTGACTGAAGTGGTCCAATGAGGCCGTAAAAGCAGATGAAGAAGAAGAAGAGGAAGAAGAAAATTATATTATTATTATTATTATTATTATTAAAATTATTATTATTATTGAGTTGCTTCGTCTGCGGATTGTAGGTTGGTCAGTCTGGCAATGGCGTTGGAACTTCCGAATAAGAATGAGACGAATAAATTTATCTACCGAATGCCAAGGCCATCTGAAGTCTCGCATGCATCCTTTAATATGCCGTTCCACTCGCTGGCGCAGCAGGCCATGCTAATGAAGACGCAGCGAGTTACTAGGCAACCAGGTTAGTGCTGGGTAACTGCTAGACAAAAGTTCATTCATTCCTTCCTTCCTTCTCGTCATCACTATAACAGAACGTGATCTGTACCACGCCTCGGGGTTTCCTATTCAGCTACAAGGACGCCCCACGCCGCACCGTGCCGGTTCGAAACCCTGTCCGCTCAATGAGATCTCTATTGTGGCAGATCCCCTTCACGTTTGTCTGAGAAGGAGAGGCAAGCCAGACGGTTAAGAAGATTACGTCTGGAACGAAGTCAGTGTCTGAACTCATGACCTAGCGGAACAAAGCATTATAACAAAACCAGTATATTTCACATGATTAGACTGAACCTTTTGTACTTGAAGATATTAGTGAAGAGGTTTAAATCTAGGGTACAAAGTAATATGATTCGTTCAGAAGTTAAGGGTAAGGGGATTGTTTCAAGGTAAAATGATTTAATTTATATTTCCCTTAGTAATATTAATAATAGTACTAATAATTATAGTATTAATTATAATTGTATTGTATGTATGTCTACCCCTTATTATTCCCGTTTTCCAACGGGGTCGGGGATGACATGCGATGGAAGTCTTTGTGGCGGATGGTTTTTACGGCCGCCAACCTCATGAGAGGAGTTAATGAGAGATGAAATGAATGATGGTGAATGAAACTGGGCAAGGATGTGGAAGGAAGTTGCCGTGGCCTGTCAGAAGGTACCGTCCCAGCATTTGCCTGGAGTTGAAAATTGGAAACCATGGAAAACCATTTCAAAGATGATCCACGCGTCCACCGAGTCAGCAGAGAGCTTGGCCCCATGACCAAACGCTGCGCTTTAGCGAGTGTAGCCACCATTGTCGGTATAGTATTAATTATAATCTATATTCTATCCATATAAAAATGAATGTTAGGTGATAGTTTGTCTGTGTGTATGTCCCACATGCGTTCATATACCATTCATCCGATTGCGATGAAACTTCGTTGAGATGTTGAGTATACTCCAAGGAAGGTTTCTGGCTTAGTAAATCCATTTTACAATAGGTAGCGCATGAGTAGATTCAACAAATGAGCGACGAAGCGCGAAGCGTTTAAACAAAGTCCCGTATGTGTTGATACACCATTCATCCGATTGCAATGATACTTGGGTGAGATGTTGAGTACACTCCAAGGAAGGTTTCTGGCTTAGTAAATATATTTTACAGTAGGTAGCGCACGAGTAGATTCAACAAATAAGCGACGACGCACGAAGCGTTTAAACAAAGTCCCGTAGGCGTTCATATACCATTCATCCGATTGCAATGATACTTGGATGAGATGTTGAGTACACTCCAAGAAAGGTTTCAGGCTTAGTAATGTGCCCAATCGGTCACGGCAGATTGGCATCGAACTCAGGTCTTATCTGAGAAGACCAGGCACATGATTCTAACTGGAATTGAACCATTGATCTCTGAGGGGGAACAGTTTTAGGGAACCCGAAGAGCAATGTGTTAAATAATGAGACATAATAATGTAGCATGATTTCACGACCAATATGTGAATATCATAGCAATTTAAGGTGAAGAATTGTAAGCAAATGCAAGAAAATATACGTTTTCGAAGCATGCAAGAACGAGAGCAGGCCAGTTGACGTTTTACTAATTACAGTTAGCAAGTGGGTGGAGATCGTAGACGCCAAGGGACCTACTTTCGTCTGGGGCGAGGAGACAGCTTAAAATTAATGACTCGGGTATTCACCGTCTGACAACGATGGAAGCTATGGTGGGGAGGACTACCTACGGAAATTAATTAATTACAGCCAAGTGGAGCATTGAAATGGAGTGAAATGTACACCCAGGTGAATATATTCAAGGAGAGATAATTTAGGGATGATCTTACACCTAAATTAAAGCCTATATCTCCAAATGAACGTATTACCACCGAGCCTACGCTCGAGAGGAGTAATTTGGTGACCAGTCAGAGGGGAATCACCATGGTGGCGTCCTGACGCGCTGAACTAAGGCAATTAATTGTAATTAATTGGCCGAAGCGATCGCCGGCACGCGAACGTTTATGAAACCTCCACACCTAAATAAACAAGGTGTATATGTCAGTTCGGCTGAAAATGTATTATTTCAAGGAAGGAGTCGCACCCATGTGTCCGGTGGACTAGTTTTTACGAGAAACCTTTTTAAGGAGGAGTGAGGCAGACCAAGCCAGAGTTGTCGAGAGTTGTCGAGAGTTGTCTTCAGTCTGTTCTCAAGTATACACGTAACTAATACGCTGCCAGTAAGCGCGCGAAATGTTAAAGTATCGACGCTCAGCCGTTGAAGAACAATAGAAGCAAGTCATACAGCTTCATAAATAATCATGAAGTGCGTCGAAGTTAATTTAATACAGAAATTTATCTATTATCTGACGCAAATATAAATTCGCTACAGCGAAAGAGGAACTTATAATGTTTTTGAACATTACACATACCAGGAGGTATTGTCAGAGTTGTATATGGCATTATCATCAGGATCACTACAAGGATGGGAGCTTGGGAAGCATCGCCACTTAATCTTGACAGTGAGCTGAACGATATTGCAGGTGACGAGGATCGAACGTCCGTAAACGCAGTTAAACTTTCACGGAGACCAGCGGTTGGCGTAATTGCATCGCATCTCTGAGATCAGGCGTAGGAGGAGTCCGATTAAAGATCAACCTGTGAAGTAGTGAATAAGTGTACATAAATTGTGTTATAGTGATTTAAAAAGTGTTCATGTGTATAGTGATTAATATGCATTGTGTAAAAGTGAAAGAGGCCACTGATAAGAGTATGTTTATCATGTGGGAAATGTGTGAAATTAAGTGTTGTGTAAAATATAACATGATGTCTTAAATCAAGCGTCATGGTAGGCCTGAAGCTGAGGTGCTGGTACCATCCAGCGAAAATAAAAAAGTGAGTACCAATTTACAATGTTATTATAACTAAATAGTTCACCATATAACGATGCATCACTTTGAGACTAAGATGTAACAGTCACTTATTGAACGAGTTTTCACCACTCGTCTTGAATAAAGTATGGCTTGGAAGGTGATTTGTTTAGGGCCATTCAGGCCGAAAATAGTGATGGATGTAACGTTAAATGAATAATAATAATAATAATAATAATAATAATAATAATAATAATAATCTGGGGTCGGCAACAGTAAAGTAATGGGCATTTTTGGCCTAAAATAATGTTCAAAGTGTGTCATGTCTGATATAAAGATACTGTATTTTGGTAAACAGTAAGAATGTAACGTGGAATATAGCGAGATACGAGAGTTTTTCAGTGTCAATGAAATGTTGAATGAATTTTTGATATGGTCAATCCTTAGGATTGTATTTGAGGACCATTAAAGTAAAGTAAGCCAGTAAATTTATATCTTGTTGTTAGGAGCTATTTAAAGCTTTGGCTTAAGTGTGATTACAGAGAGAACGCGGGTGTCTTAATAATTGAGTCATCTATGTGAAGTATTGTTTGAGCCGCATATCGCGTGCAGAAGTAACGTAGAATCCAGTGATTTACGTTAATAAATAATTGCGGGGACCAATCTAGTATAGCTTGCGCGTTAGGTGAGAAGTTGGCTGATCTACGAGTTAGTATCGCCCTTGTGCATACTCTATTATTCGCAGCGAATTGGACAGAGCCTCTGTATCCATCGCTTGCATGAATTATGGCCACGAATGACGTCCGTCGAGACTCCGTGAGCATGTGTATAAGTGATCTACCCTGAGAGGTAAGGATCATATTCGTCGTTTAGGAAACGCAGATTTCCTCATGTTTATTGTGACAGCTGCAGGTGAGAATCCTGTGTTCTCATTATGATGCGCGTCCAAAAGCCACTAGTATTCACTATAGAACGGCAAGGCTATCACCGGAACCATCCCCAGCCATGAATGTTAATAAGGAGCCGAGTTGAGCCCAATGCACTAATTATAGGTCTTAATTAATTAAATGACTCAATTACTTAGGAACAACACTTAGCGTATCTCTGCTGTACTGCAATTGTAAACAAACCTGACCTTGCCAGCAGATGAGGGAAGTGGGTTGGCCCATTGAGACGAGCGGCCATCTTGTGCCGTGGCCGGAACTAATTTTATTGCCTGCTAGGAAGAGGGGACATCGGTCCGCCAGTCCTTTAAATTAGGGTCACAGTAGGACACTGAAGAATCTCGATATTTCAATATGCAATTATGATATGAGTGTTATGATGATGCCAGTTGAATTAAATGATGTGTTCCAACACACATACATTGTTGAATCAAAGAAATCGGATAATATTTGGCCCAGTTATTCTCTGAAGAGGAACACTGAACCAAATAAAGTGTTAGGCATCCATTGAGAATGCATTTTGCCAGTTCACGCTAATTTATGCAGACGGGTATGTGATTTCTAAGAACATGACACATTTGTAACGATAATAATCCCGACAAGTCCCAGAGAATCGTTGTATGGTGAAACTATAAATATTTCTATCCATGTCTATTTTGGAAGGGAAAAGTACCACTTTTTAAGCGTTTCATATTGATGGAAAGAAGGAAGATGATTCACACGACACAACAATTATTTGTTAATTAAAGCAGAAAAATAATGAATTTATGCTAATCAAAGTAAATGCCATAAGAAACGGAGTAATGTTTTATTAATGTCATTTAGATGTGATATGTGACTTTTGTGTTGTGATACTCCAGTTAAGTAAAATTGTGTCACATGATGAACACTTTGGAAACCCATGGAAGTCTGAAAATATCATTGATAGGATGCTAGAATTAGATTTGAGTGCAGTGTAGCACTATTTTAAGAAGAAAACTCACAAAATAACCCTATTTTTATTTGTGGGAACTAAATATAATTTGTCCTTTATTTGTATTTGTTGTATAGCCATGATTTTATACCAGTAAATATTTTATTTTAGGAATATGTTGTGTATTTCATGTAGAGTAGTTACCTGGTAGACTCAAATCCTGAGCATGTGGTCGTATGGTGGGCAGGAACGCCCCATACCTCGAAAGACCGTGAGTTAGCTGGGATACGAACACATGTTCCACATGATGACAGTTGGGTACAGTAAATCCATTTTACAATAGGTAGCGCAGGAATAGATTCAACAAATGGGTGACAGCGCGCGAATCGTTTAAACAAAATCCCGTATGCGTTCATAAGCCTTTCATCCGATTGCGATGAAACTTTGTTGTTGTGCACACGCCAGGGAAAGTTTGAGACTTAGTAAATCTACTTTACAATAGGTAGCGCACGAGTAGATGCAACAAATGAGTGACGATGCGCGAAGCGTTTCAACAAAATCCCGTATGCGTTCATACACCATTCATCGCTTGCGATGAAACTTTGAAGAGTTGTTGAGCACACTTACGTGAAGGTTGAGTAAATCCTTTTCACACTAGGAAGAGCACGAGTAGATTCAACAAATGAGTGACAGCGCACGAATCGTGTAAACTAAATCCCGTATGCGTTTATATGCCATTCATCCGATTGCGATGAAACTTTGGTGAGTTGTTGTGCCCACTCCCACGAATGTTTCTAAATTAGTAAATCCATTTTACGATAGTTTAGAGGCAGTTAGTGGAAAATGAAAGATAAAAAAATAATTGTGTATCCAAAAGCACTTCAAGAAACAAAATTACAACACCAACACTTTCTTTGATTGGCATTGCAACGCATCCCGGTTACAGCTTGTAATTTGATAAAATCGTGACACTGCGTCTACTGCGAACGGGCCAATGCAATTGGACACGTTAGCTAGTTAATTAGTTATTGTGGTTTTAAGGGGAGGAACAGCGAGGTCATCTGCTCTAATCGGACAAGTTGCCAACACAAAATATATTGATATAAAATTTATAATAAAGAAAGAAATTAAAAATTATACGAGCCTTACAGTAGTCGCATATGATGTGTAATATGCGACATGTTATCCTACTATGTGTGTCCCGGGAGCGCAAATCCCTTGTTGACAGTGAACTCTGTTGGTCATTGAAATAACTACTTGTATAACTCCAGTGCCAAATCCTGACCGTAATGAATCATAATTGTTATTTGCCGTGGCGGAAGCAATCCACTGTCTACTTGATGCGAGCTGCGCTCTATACCGGCCAGTTAGTGAACCCATGCCAGCGATGTTATTGAAAATGGCCTCGTTTAGGCGATAGAGCGCACTGACAAGTATAGGTGCGATTAAAAATTAGGTGTGCGGAAAGTAGGCCTATATTAAATGAGTTTCTCCCAGTGATATGTTTAGACCAACGAAGTTTCAATTATTGTTAGTAGTCGGCGTTAATATACTGAATTCCTACATTGTTTGGAGTGTTTGCTGACGCGATATAGATTCCACATAGCCACATGGCCGATAGTACATCGAGTGCTTACTTTAAATAAGAATACAACAAAAGTATTAAGATTTAATAAATCGTAATTGTTTTCAGCAAATATGATAAAACGATATTTTCACACCAAAGAACGACAACTTGAAGATGAATTATTGTGGGAATATCTTAAATGGGTTCTCCAAACCTTGAACTAAACTGTATGTGATATATATTTCCCATAGCCACACGACCTGCAGTACGTCGTTGTACCGATCTCCGCCACCACGCGCGCTTATTGTTCCTGTCCCATGCACTTCCGTCCCATCCATTTCCGTCCCTTTTCCAAAATCACTCCCACAAACAAGTCCAGCTACCGAGTGGAAAGATGTTACACATCAATAATATCAATAATCTAAATCTTCCTCGGCCGGGAATCGAACCAGTGATCTTGTGTTCATTAGGAGGACACTCTACCACTGATGCAATGATAATAATAATAATAATAATAATAATAATAATAATAATAATAATAATAATAATAATGAGGGTAGCACGAATGTTTGCTGGGATAAAAAAGATGGGAGCAATGGCAGGAAGGTACTCGTAACGAAGACGCTAGATGAAGCTGTTCATATGAACCGACTCATATGTTGGGGTCATGTGGAGAGAAATGGGGAGGAGAGATTACCTAAGAGGTTTGTAGGTTCGTCTGTAGAAGTTACGAGAAACAGAGGTAGACCTAGGAGGCGATGGTTTGATACAGTGTTGAACGATTTCACAGTGAGATATGTAGAAGCAGAGGGGGCCGCAGTGTTAACTGCTAATAGGGAATAATGGAGGCGACTTGTTCACAAACATAGACTGGACACTGAAAGGCAAAATAGTTTCAAATGAAAATGTAATAATAATAATAACAATAATTATGCTATGATTTTTATGTCACCTTGCCCTACAGCGGTTTTAGAGACGCAATATTGTCAGAATTGTATTCCACGTGTCAGTAAATCTACTGACATGTTCTATCTGGTTTATGCACCCTGGAATCCCAATTCTTCTTCTTCTTCTTCGTATTATTTATTTATTATTTATTCGTTAATTCCCCATATGGGGAGCGTTACAATACAATCAATTTTCATGTTTTAGTCTGGCACATTCTTCTTTTTACCCAAAAACCTCTCATATATACAATACGCTCTCTTCTGTCCACTTCTTTCTTGGTTGTCTCTCTTTGGGAGTTTGCTCAAACTTCTGTTGCCTAAGTTTTTCTCTGTATGTGCTCCTGTCTGCCATGTCTTCTGTAGAAATTAGTTTCTTGAGGTCTTCCACGGTTTCCTTTATTATTATTATTACTATTATTGAAAAAAAAATACAAATAAAAGGTCAAAATGTGCAAAATACAAAACTGAGTAACCAGCTGTACATTATTCCAATCCCAATTGGGTTATTGAAGTATGTCGGCAATATTTTGCATGATATCGTGTACAGTATTCACTGCATAGATCACACACACACTCTTTAGTTGGCTGGTGGAATCTCTTGTTTTTGCAGAACTTGTAGTGAAAGCCATGTATAGCGTATCGTGTCATGACGTGTCGTAGTTCGTAGTTTGCCTGTTTCCATTCGTCAGTCATTATGGCGTCAGTAGAGAAGAAATCGTCCCAGATAGCGTTTTGTTTTTCTTTTAGTATTTGAAGGGCATTCTCGTAGGCCTCGGTGCACGGTAGTAACATCTGCAGTCTAATGTCTTGTACGAAGAAAATTTCTTTTGTGAAGACATAAGTAAGTCTTGACAGCGCTGTCTTCCCGATACCCAAGACTCTTTTCATATAGCGGGCTTTGACTTTCTTTAATGTTAACAGGTCGTTCTCTTTTAGTTTGTCCCAAATTATGTGGATTCCATAAGTCGCTATTGGTGCTATGGCCGTTTTAAATAATGTCATAGCCGTTTTTATTGAGACTTTTTGAGACTGTCGAATGTGGTAAATTGCTCTTATCGCTACTGTTGCTCTTTCTTTCACATGAATGTTGAATGATGTCAGTGTTGTTTGGAGAGTAACTCCAAGATATTTGAATTTTGAAACTACATCTAGGTGATTATTTTGAAGGGTCAGTGTGTCCTTTACCTAATTGGTTTTTAGTGTTATCAATAATTATAATAATTAAAATAAATTATAATGTAGAAGCACGTAAAAGTAAACAATATTATTTTCCTATAAAGGGTTAAATGTTGTGATTCGCTGTTTCCTCTGTGACTTACACCACTCTTCCATTACGCGATGTGTGCACACACCCTTCATGCTCGATGTTAGCTAAGCGAAGCTAGCCGTAGGCTAGAGCAATAGGGCAGCTACAAGATCAATAAACGACTCCCGGTATGCTATTGAAAGCCAAACAAGAACTAGCAAACGCACAGATAAACTGAAGCAATATAAAACATTAATGATGTCGGAGGCTAATTGCACTACATGGGGATTACACCGAGATGGAAAGTTGTACGTTATTAACAGAAATACATCCGACATCAGACATAGTTTGCCGTACCAACGTTTGCTCATAAATCTAGAGCGATTTCAATGAAACTCGGTAAGATCATAGCACCATTCCGGCCGACCCCGACCGTGCCCTTTAAATTTCTTTGTCTCTCACCAATCCAACATGGCGGCTGTGCGAAATATTTCACCAGCATTCAGTATCTCCGAAACTATTACCCTGACATTTTGTACGATGATAAAGGACACTACTAGAAATTCACCTATGAGACATAAAAAAAAACCTGGTAACTACAAAACCAACATGGCGGCCAGGCGAAGTCGAGAAGTTTAAATAGACTTTTCTCGCGATTTAACTATCCAAACGTAATGAAACTTGGTACAGCAAATGCTTATGCACATTGTAATGCACTGGCGTCTAATTTAGTTCAATTGTTTACATAACTTCAAAATGGCGGCTGTGCGAAATATTTCACTAGCATTCTATATCTCTGAAACTATTATAGATAATACCCTGAAATTTTGTAGGGTGATAAAGGGCTCTGCTACAAGTTTATCTATGTAACTTTCAAAAACCTGTAATGTACAAAACGAACATGGCGGCCAAGCGAAGTTGAAACACTTTAATAGAATATTCTCGTGATTTAACCATCTGAGCGCAGTGAAATGTGGTACAGTAAATAATTATACGTATTTTAATGCACTGGCATCTAATTTAGTTCAATTGTTTACATAACCTCAAGATGGCGGCTGACGAAATTTTAATATTAAGTTTTTATTTCTTGAGTCATAATCATGCGATCGAAGTGAAAGTTTGAAAAATGAAGCTACACAATAATTTTCCTTTAATGGTACATAACTCTATGGCCTATACACATAACGATCAAAAATGGCAAGCATCCGAAATATTTTGATGGTTCTCAATATCTACGATTCTTTTACAGCAATCAAACTGAAATTTTTAAAAGAGGAAGTGAGTGCTTTTCGGGCACACATGGGGTTATGCGGAACCTGTAGGTACCCCATATGTAGAGGTTGGTGTTAACAGGACCTTATTTTCGGTACAAAACCGGAATGGGACCTTAGCAGAATAATATAGGGAGGATTAATGATGAGAAAAAGGAGAATACAATTTTATGGACACTTGGTGAGGATGAACAGTGCCAGATTGGCGAAAAGAATTATTGAATTCTTCAGGAAGACGGAGCCGAAATGGTTTCGGGAAGTGAGACTAGACTTGGATCGGATGGGGGTGAAAGAAGGAGACATAATGGACAGAGAGAGATTTAGACGGCTGGTTAAGGAGTTTGCAGGTTTCCAGGAGACAGGAGAGTTGTCAGTGAGGAAAGGGAGATCTTACACGGGGGAACAGAAGAAGGAAGTGGGAGAGAGGATGAAGAGGTATTGCAGAGAGTGAAGACAACAAATAATGTAAAAGCTGTCAAACGTGGTCCATAGTTGCCCGTAACGAATACATACATATATAGCGAACCCATGCAAGAATTCTCGGATGTGTATGGACCACACGCCCGGCTTAATTGCTATGCGGGCTGGACGCGACAGAGTTTTGCCAGGGGCTATCCTCTTTTTGTTTAAACGAAATTAACAAACAAATAAATATATTTCCGTTAAGTTTTCAAGAAATACATGATTTTTCCTGTACTATTGAGACGATTTGGTAGATTTTGGCACAAACCGCACCTTTTAACTCCCTCTAGTTTAACTCTTTCAATCACATGAATTTGACAGGAATTCTGACCCTTGAGACACATTATATTTATTTCTTCACAATAAGAGTTGTGTGCATGACAACAGACAGTAGCTACTTAAACACAAAACTAGGGCGCCCGTGCTGCTCCGCAGCATTATTTTTCAGCGTTGGAATTAAAATATTACGACATTATGTAATAGTTAATAACATTTATTTCACAATACTTCCTTCCAGACAATGTTCGCTGTGCGTCGACCCTTGGGTTTAATTTCTACTTTTACATCCTTAAATTATTTCCTCGGGATAAGGCAACATACAACTTCCCATGGCCTAAAATAGGATTAGGCAAGTAGATTCCAACTCGATGAAGTGTTTGACCCTGCGCTTTGTTGATTGTAATACAAAACGCTAGTGTAAGAGGAAATTGCCGTCATTGTAGTGTCAGATGATGACAAATTTACGCGAGGTAGCAGTATTTGTTCCCCACTATTCACCACAGCAGTTAGAACTTAGAAATCTATGATATTGTCGTACATTTTTCAAACTATTAGCCTCCTCCCGTTCAGTAATCTCTTAGTTGCATTGCCATACCTAAGGAGCATTACAATAGAACCTAATTTCAAAGTCAGCACATGGGGAGGTAGACCACTCATCTGAAGCCTGTTCAAAAATTCAGAGGAAAAATGCAAAACTTCAATTTTCTTCTTCAGTTACCAATGTATTCACACTCGTGTAAATCTAGTAAACACAAAATAGAGGGTAAGAAGTAACTATTACCACCCAGTAATTAGTACCACTCAGAAACTAGTACCACTCATAACACAACGTGTTACAGAGAGTGTACCAGCAAGCTAAATATAAAATCTAAAATTTTAAATCTAAAATTTTAAATCTAAAATTTAAAAACTAAAATTTTAAATAAAAAATAAAAATCTTAAATCTAAAATCTAAAATTTAAAATCTAAAATTTAAAATCTAAAATCTAAAAATAAAATCTAAAATCTAAAATCTAAAATCTAAAAATAAAATCTAAAATCTAAAATCTAAAATCTAAAATTTAAAATCTAAAAATTAAAAACCAAAAATCTAAAATCAAAAATCAAAAATCTAAAACCAAAAATTTTAATTTTAAAAATAAAAATATCATAAAAATAGAAAATCTTACGACCTTCACGGGCTTCACCAATTGGAGGTACCATGCATTGAAGCGATGACAGCTGGTGGTTCATTTTTTGCACCACCTAACCTGAGCTACAGTTTTGTGAAAGTTACACCTTAGCGTTTTATAAATGTGGTAATGTCACGCACTGGAACATAAGGAAGGACGGGTGGAAGGAAAGCTCGCCTACATGTGGTGATGGTCTACATGGCTGGTGCAGACCAAGCCGAATCGGGTTGCAAGCTAAGGCCAGACCTCCCAAGCGCTCCGCTCAGCGTCTGGCCGACCGCAGTTCAATAAATAAATCTCTATGTTGTGCAGTGCATGTCTGCATTCCTTGGCTTGCCGGGTCCCGACCTTGAAGTTGCGGCCATCTACCTCCCTGACCAGGGCGACGAAGCTCCGACTTGGGCTAGGCCCGCAGTCGGCCAGCCGGCCAGCAGTTTTACAACTCCAGACGATAGCTTTTTTAATTTATTTGCTGTACTTTGCTCTCCGTCGTAAGAATGCAACAGACCCGAGGCGATACGCTTAGCCTTCACTGAATGATTGATAGGCAGAAAAGAGGATAATGGGTGAAATTCTTAAGTCTTGCGTCTCTTAAAAAATTGAAAATATTTCAAGTAGTTAATGAATTTTCTTGTAAGTTTAGATAAGGATATATTGCGAAGAAACGCATTCCCTAGCTCACAGATGTTCGTCGAAAAAATGATCCCGATCAACATTTATAAATGAGATCCTTTGTCTGCAGGTTTATACTACTTTTACCAACCATCGCCTCGTTTCGTTGTTGCTAGCCTTAGCTGTCACCACGGAGGTCCGGGTTCGATTCCCTGCTATGCAAAGAAATTTAGTTCAAATAATAATAATAATGTTATTGGTTTTACGTGCCTTTTAAAAACTGTGGCTTTTAGAGACGCTGGGGAGCCGGAATTTTGCCCCGAACTAGATTTCTAACGTGCGAGTAAATCTACTGACGCGGCTCCCACGCTCAAATGCCAACTGATTGCGCCGGGATTTGATCCTGCAACCTTGGGTCCAGCTGGCGAGAACGTTACCGCTGCACCACGCAGCCATTCAAAATTTAGTTCTGTTCTGAGAGCTGGAATAGGGCAGACTCAGCTCCCTGAGGTAAAACTGAGGAGAGTTACGTTCGAGTCCCACCACAGCCATCCTGGAAGTGATTTCCCGTGGTTTCCCACTTCTACCGTAGGCCAATAACGGGATGGTTCTTAACTTAAGGCCACGGCTGCCTCCTTCCCAATCCTCACCGGAATTACGAATATACACTCTTCTACAGATACCACAATAACACTGTTTATGAGACAAATTCTATACACAGACACACCCAACCCCTGAAAATGAAACTACAAAAACTTTTACCGACCGGATTAACTGAACGTTAACACATCCAGATCAATGTCGTTTGTTGTTGATTCTTTGCGACATCGTAGTCATGTAGCCCCGTGCACTTGGGTCTGTGTAAAATTTGCCTGATGACCTGTGCCACTGTGATGTCTGTTTTAGTGTGTGTATTTGGATAGGTAGGAAGCTGCCATGGCCTTAAGTTAGGTACCTTCCCGGTAATTTTCCTGGAGTAGAAGTGGGAAACCACTGAAAACCACTTCTAGGATGGCTGAGGGGGGAATCGAACCTGCTTCTTCTCAGTTGCTTGATTAGTGTGATTATGTGATTGTTGTTAAATGGCCAGTTTAGAGTGGATTGTGAACTTAGCTGCTTGAGTGGAGTGTGGTCCGCTGGTGAGTAGATACTTTCGTATTTGCCTGTGTGCACGTTATCTCTTATCTTCCTAGGTTTTCCCCCACATTTCTTAGACTACTGTCTGTGTTCATCGAATATTGTAACACATGTGTTCTGTCAAGCCTAAAGCCTTCTAATATGGTCTGCGTTACTGTATCCTGGACATCTTCAACTATTAACCCTGCGTTACCCACGCTAACACAGTTGCACCAATGCCCACGCACGGACTCAGAAACCGTGTTTTCTTTTCATTGTTAAAATTTGGTTGTAACCAACAAATGTTGACATTTTTGGCAAACTGTAATATATATAAGAAGTATAGAAGTATGCTAGTGGTAATTACCTGTTTTACGTAAGTATAGGCCTATATTATGTGCAATTATCAACTAAAAAAGTATAACTGAAGAATTAATAACTGAAAAACCTTTTTACTGGAAATAACTTATCAAACAACATTGCTTTAGAAAATGACATCTCAGAAAACGTGAATGCAAAGGAATCTGTTTGGTTAGCATAATGCCAACTCTGTAATCATCTGACACTTTTACACGTACACACTGACACTTTTTAGTCTGAATCTGTTTCTTCGAGAAGATCATCAAATATATCAGGTTCACTTGACACTTCATTTACATAGTAGACGAAGAATAATATTAGCCTCATTATGATTCATTTTGTTTAGGATTTAGACATTACAGTCTATACTAAAAAGTTAAAAAAAGCACAAACACATTAACTCACGCACGGAATGACAAACCGGGCTTGGAGAAAACAGCACTGTTACAACTCATGGTCACACCGCAGACTGAACAAAAGAGTAAGGGTGGGGTTGGGGGGTTGCAAACGTAAGCTATACCGGCTCGCCGCACTTTTAGCCAACTTATAGCTATGTAATAACAAAAACAACCACGCCCGGATCGTGAGACCGTGAGTGAGCAACGCTGGGTTAAAGGCCAGTTTTCATTCTCGCCACGCGTAAACTAAACATCCCTCTTTGAGCGCACCAGGTCTATTGAGGCTGTCCCTGAACCTATAATACTGCCGTTAATGTCGGCCTTGGTTTATTGAAGATATGATACAAAGCAGGCGCGGATCTAGACTTTGGTTTTGGGGGGGGTCAGAGAATCGATCTAGAGTTTGGCTTTGCGGGGGGGGGGGGGAGGGGGGGGGGCAGGCGGGGAGGGGGTCAGAGAATCGAAATTGTTAAGAAAAATGGTATCACTAAAAACGCAATCACAAAATAACCAAACGTACAAAATCAGACCAATTTTTTTGCAAGCTACATGGATAGAAATTTGATGCGTTTAGCGCACCAAAAATATTCATACAAATTGCAACGGCGTGTTTTGCAACTTTTACATCGAGCTTCGAGAAAAGGATGAAGGTACGTTACAGTTTCGGCAAGTCGAGTTGGTACCGACAAAGGGAGAAAGTCACAGCTTAAATTGCCAACCAAGCTTGCGGTTTGGACGTCGGCAAAAATTTTTGGTGCGAAAAAAGCCCCAGTTTCCTATCCGTGCATTACTGCACATTCATCGTGACATCACTATAAACATCGATTCGGTGATCACAAGGTTTGCTAAACAAAATAGACGAGTTGATTTTGTTGTATAACTAATAGTTATTATACAAGAGGTTTGAAGTTGTAAATATGTACAGTTGTAACAGAACATAATAATTCCAATAAAGATAATTCAGTATTGAATAAAATGAAAAAAAAAACTGTTTTTCAGTTAAAATTCGTTAAGTTTTATTTATCTGGTAATTGTGTTTTCGTTTTTTGAGTTTGCAAAAAAATTTGGTCTCCGTTTGGGGGGGGGGGGGGTCATGACCCCCTGGACCCCCCCCCCCCCTTGAATCCGCGCCTGATACAAAGTACATCCTGTGTAGCTATGTGTGTCTCGATCGCTTCCTTTATAACAAGAGCTCTTCCTTTCGGCTCGTGATGTATGATTTTTAAGTCGGTTTCAATGTTTATGAAGCTGTATCCCTCGTTGAACATGTGTTCACATACGGCCGAGTGTGTCCCGTATTTTATCACATTTATGTGCTCGTTGTATCCTGTGCCCATACTTCTACCACTTTGGCCAATGTAATTTGCTTGACATCCTGTGTCTTGGCACGTTATAGAGTATACTTCTGACTTTGAATACGGGTCTTGCTTATTTAAATTCCTGTTGTGCAGTTGCTTTCCGGTTGTGTTGTTTGTTGTGAATGCTATTTTAATACCTTGTTTCTTGAATACATTGGTGACTTGGTATGTCTTCACGTTCAAGTAATTGAAACGCGCGTATTTGTTCTCATTATTGTCCGGCCTTTGAATTGTTTTATTTCTATGCCTGGCTACAATTTGATCTACTGTATTTTGCTGGGTAGAAAATTATTTTCTTTTAGCTATTTGCTTAATTATTTAGATTTCCTCGTTATAATTATCATAAACATTACTACCAAGTTTCACTACTGTATGCTCAGATGATTAAATTGCGAGAAAATATTTTATACTTAACACGTTTTGGAAAGTGACATATAGTAGATGTACGTACCTTAGTAGCCTATTCACTATCGCCTTACAAAATTTCAGCGTGATAGCGGTAATAGTTTCAGAGATATACAATGCCGGTGAAATGTTTGATTGAAGTCGTTCCAGCCGAGTATATTTTATTAGGGGGGGGGGCACATACGCGCGCATGCACACACGTACACACACTTACATACACGTACGTTCATGGACAAAAAGTTATAAAAGTTATCTCATAAGCCTATTATTTCATATGATGAAAATAGGCTAAAGAGGACAAAAAACGCAGGAAAATAAACAATCTGGAAAATGAAATGTCCTCAATCCTCGAAGAATGAGGATTGAGGGGTTTGGAAAGAAGTAGAGTCGTAGATAGGAAAGGGAAAGAGGAGAGAGTCCGTCCCAAATTCAATGGAAAAAGGGGACATAGGATCCAGCTCAGGAATTCTACGGGGTCGCTAATTTCCTTTATCACCAGTCATGAGCCCTTGAGGGTGTAACATTATCCAGGGTGCACCGTAAGTGCTGGGGCTACATATAGTATACCCTATCTCCTTTAGGACCTTGAGCAGAAGGCTGGATATGTCATGAAAAGGAAAGGTCTGACCGCTCGAAGAATGAGGGATCAGGAAAGATAAGACAAGGGCGAAAAATGAAATACACCCTAGGCCTCGAATACCCTAATACCGTCGGGGTCGGAGGAGAACAAGAGTTGACCAAAGGGGGTCTATAGGAAAGATGACTGAGAGGAGCGCAGCATAAGGTAGTGGCGAATGTCCGACTTTGTACCGTTCATTCCTGATTTAAATGATTAAGTGAGAAAAGCCTGTGTAATGGTGTGTTCCTTCATCAGAGGCGCGACAACTAACCGCCAGTATATTATCAAAGGACCGTTAACTATTATCTGCACATCTAGGTTCTTTAGAAACGGTTGTGTCCTCAAGTCCGAGAATGGTTTTTACACGTCAAAGTTTTGTACGACTTTGCACAAGGCTAAACAAGTGACAACGTTCCTTAATAACACAAAGGTTCTGTAGTGGCCTGGAAACTCTCCAGACTTCAACCTTATTGATAGCCTTAGGAGTTAATGAAGAGGAACGATTATACTGAGATTGCTTTGCATAAAATCGTTTTGATTGATAGTATCATCAGTAGGGCTCGGATTTTTAGGTAAATAAATATTTTTTATGTTAATACATATTTTAAGCATTTTTTCTATAAATACATAAATTCCTGCTTTTCACTAACATTAGGACATAAGAAGACATAATATTTACATTTTTTAAAATCAGTGTGCTAGATCTTTGTTTATTGCATTTTTGTTCTGTATTACTGCAACGGGAAAGAATCTGTGAGCTATCTAATCTTCATGCAGAGCGTATGTCAGCTTGCAACTATATTATTCTTAACGTATCGCCCCGTGCCACTCACTGTGGAAGCCGGGTATTTCCTTGTACATAGCCACATTGCACTACGTGCTAGATCTCACCCTTCCCCAGCTACCTGGAACCAGTGTCACTCACATGAAGTTCATTTCTAGCATTGTGAAGTGTAAGGCAGTTCTACGATGCCTAAAGTAAAAACAACTACAAGTTATCGCCTGTTGCAGAATTTAAAGATAATTTTACTTCTGATGGGGCGTTCTGTTCTGCCAACCATGTGGGAAATCAATCAAGGCTGATCAGGGATCTCAAGTTACACAACACCTCAAGGGCAAGAAACATATTGCCGCAGTTTCGTGCCTTCAGAATAAATGTTTCCCGATAATCGTTGGTCATTTGTGATGGACAACCTGAAGATGTATCTCGTTGTGTATTGTAATGCTTCAGCAGTCAGTGAGGCATAGCATAAATTGCATTCGTGAGTACTGCATATTGTTTATATTCACATTAATAAACTAAATTATAATTAAATATTTTTACTTTTTTGTCACATATTTCAGGTATTTTTAGCCTACTTTTCACATTTTTCAAAAATAAGGAAAAAGTAGACTTATGAGATCGGGCAAATGTGTGTCTGTCTGTCTGTCCTTCTGTCTGTCTGTCTGGCTGTGTGTGTGCCCCCCCCCCCCTATCAACTCCTAAACGGCTGCAGCAATCAAAACAAAATTTGGTAGGAGTAAAGATCTACACTTGAATATCTCACGACCATATTTGAAAATGATGTAAGTGCTACCAACTGCTAAAAAATCGCAATTGAAATTTGAGCTCCATGTTGGATATCTTGGAAAGTATGAATGGGAGCTATTTCAAAATTGGCACACGTACAGATCATAATATTTCAGTTTAATTTCCAGGAGGCCAAACATGGCAGTGATGCCAAAATGATTATAAGCCTCCTGATAGGTCCAATTTTTTAATGCATATAACTTCTACACTATCAATTGGAGTTCAACCAAATTTCGTATGTTGTATGTGTACATAACCAGATATGACTGAGCGTATTCTTAAGACCTACCAGGGCTGCCAACTGTTAATAAATGCTCCTAATTTATTTTATCCAAATACCTATATATCAGAAAGTATGCAAGCCGACAGCTTTAAACTATGCACACATATAGTACCTGACATTCTATATTAATTTGGAGTAACTTATATACGTCAGTGCTACCAACATGATTCTAAGCCTGCTGACAGGTCCAACTTTAAATACATGCAACTTCCATACTATCATTTGGATTTCAACCAAATTTCGTATGTGTTATGTGTACCATAACAGATATGACTATGCGTATTCTACGGAGCAACCAGGGCTGCCAACTGTTAATATGTGCTGTCCCTATTTTTGTTACCCTAATATCAATATATCAGAAAGTATTGTTACGTGCCACCCCCTAGTGGCACTTTTGTTAACTGGATTACGGTGGGGGTACAAAGCACAACACCAATTACTGCTTAAAGAAATAATTAACTTTATTGTGGCCAGAAAATTACACCAATCAGCAAATACAAGCAATTAGGAGCCTTCTCCAGTTTCCTCAAGTCTCTTCCTTATGCGCTCTTGGCCCCTTTCACTTGCAACAGACCACAGAAGTTAATCCGTCCTAATGAGTCCGGTGGCCTTGGCAGAAGCTACCTGCCCCTCTTCCTCAGGTACAACAAATACAGTTACTTACGAGCACTTGATGTACGCTGTTCACAAGCTGGGAGAAACAATGTCACAGGATTTCGTAACTCGCACAGCACTTCGTCACCACACTTCTGTCGCACAAGATAATCGCTCGCACTAGCTCGTAAAACACAACAACAACCACTGCTTGACGGGTCACTCTTATATAGCCGGCCGGTGACTCAATAAATGCTTCTAGATACATCCAGAGTCCACGGCTTCTCGAGGTTTCCAGTGCTGGTCCAGTCACGAATGTTCTGGACTATCCCTTTGTCCTAGTAGCCCTGTTGCATAAGGCGCGCGCAATACAAGAGGCAGGGCACAGCCCAGCCCTGGGGCAGTTGTGACTCACGCGGCGACTGATGACACAAACTCACAGCCGTAACACCACCCCCTTCCTAAAAAGGCTGATCGTCCCGATCAATCATTGGTCCGTCTGTGTCCCTCCGTAGGCTGCCAGGCGATCTCGATGCACGATCTTCATCTTCGCCCTCGGGCTCCGCTGGATCCTGTAGACGACATCGTTGATCCGTTTCACGACTCGGTACGGGCCCTCCCAGGACTTCTGCAGTTTGGATGACAGGCCTTTCTTCCGTAATGGGTTGAAGAGCCAGACCAGGTCGTCCTCGTGGAATCCGCCGGCATCCGTCTGCTGGTCGTATCGGGTCTTCATTCGGTCGGTCTCGATCCGCAGTTTCCTCCTCGCGAACGCGTGTACGTCCTCCAGTTGGTCGACCAGTTCGTGACAATACTGGCTTACCGGGATCGGATCATTCCCAGGTCGGCCGAAGGCAAGATCGACAAGTAGACGGAGCTCCCTCCCATACATAGCCCGGGCTGGTGTGCACCCGGTGGCTTCATGCACGGCGGCGCGGTAGGACAGGAGAAATAGTGGAGGATGCTTGTCCCAATCCCTCTGGTGCTCGCTGACGACTATTCGGAGATGATTCTCGACGGTGCGATTGAATCGCTCTACCATCCCGTCGGACTGAGGGTGTAGTGGCGTTGTCCTTGTCTTCCGGATCCCCAGCAGCTGGCATAGGTTCTGGAACACCTGCGACTCGAAGTTCCTCCCTTGGTCGGAGTGCAGCTCCAGGGGTACTCCGTACCGGCTGACGAATTCCTTCACCAGGGTCTCTGCGATCGTCGCGGCTTCTTGGTTAGGGAGCGCATACGCCTCCGGCCATTTGGTAAAGTAGTCGCTGACGACTAATATGTAGCGGTTCCCTGCCTCGCTTAACGGGAATGGCCCAGCAACATTGATGGCCACTCTCTCCATGGGGCCGCCCACGTTGTAGGTCTTCAGTGGACCCCGTCGTCTTCGTCCTGGGCCCTTGCTGGCTGCGCAATCGTGGCACCTCGCGCAGTGGTTCTCCACGTCTGTTCGGCATCCGATCCAGTAGAACCGCTCTCTCAGCTTCTCCAGGGTCTTCTTTATCCCTAGGTGTCCACCAGATGATCCTCCATGAGCTTCCTTCAGGACTTCCTCCGTCATAGCCTTTGGAACGACGACTTGTTCCCGAGATGTCTTCCCGTCGGTGCTCTCCCAGGTACGGCAGATGAGGCCATCCCTTACAATCAGCGAGTCCCACTGTGCCCAGTAGGACTTAAACTTTGGGCTGCAGTCACTCACAATGTTCCACCCGGGTCTGGGGACACAGGCCCTCTTCCATTCGGCTATCAGTCCAAGGTCATCATCTTCCGCTTGCGCCCGCGTGAATGATTCGCGGCTCCAGCTCCCTTGAAGTTCCACGGTAGTCCTTCGGCACTGTATCCCGGTGTTCTCCTCCCTTCGGGCACAGAAGGTGCAGTCTTCGGGGCACGGTCTTCGTGACAGGGCGTCGGCGTTAGAATGCATTTGGCCTTTCCTGTGCTGAATCTCAAAGTTATACTGTTGAAGCCTCTCTAACCACCGCGCGAGTTGACCCTCGGGCTGCTTGAAGTTCAGGAGCCACCGCAGGGATGCATGGTCGGTCCTGATGAGAAATTCTTGCCCGTACAGGTACTTGTGGAAGTGTTCAATGGTCTTCACGATAGCGAGCAGCTCCTTCCTGGTGACGCAGTAGTTCCTTTCTGGCTTTGACAAGGCCTTGCTGAAGTAGGCCACTACTCTCTCCTCGCCGTCCACTACCTGCGACAGGATTCCCCCTATGCCAAAGTCGCTGGCATCGGTATCGACGATGAACCTTGTTCCAGGTTTGGGGTAGGCCAGAATAGGCGCGGTGCACAGAGCCTGCTTGAGTTGTTCGAAGGCACTGTGGCATTCTGCTGTCCACGTGAAGAGTTGGTCCTTCTCAGTCAGGCGATGTAAAGGTTTGGCGATGTCGGCGAATCCCCTCACGAAGCGACGGTAATAAGTGCAGAGTCCCAGGAAGCTTCGTAGTTGGGACTTGTCCTTCGGAACTGGCCACCCCCTCACAGCTGCGGTCTTCTCTGGGTCGGTGCGCACCCCTTCCTCGGAGACGATATGCCCAAGGTACTGGACCCGCTTCTGGAAGAGCTGACACTTCTTGGGGCTCAACTTCAGCTGGGCAGCCCGTAGCTTCAACAAGATCTCCTTCAGGTTGCTGTAGTGCTCCTCGAAGCTTCTCCCCAGAACGATGACGTCGTCTAGGTAGACCAGGCAGGTCTTCCAGTGTAGTCCCCTCAGAATGGACTCCATTAGCCTTTCGAAGGTCGCAGGGGCGTTGCAGAGACCGAATGGCATGACGGTGAACTGCCAGAGCCCGCTGCCCACAGAGAACGCCGTTTTCTCGCGGTCCTTATGGTGGACCTCCACCTGCCAGTAGCCACTCTTCAAATCCAAGGTGGAGAACCATCTTGACCCTGATATGGTGTCCAGCGTGTCGTCGATCCGGGGTAGAGGGTAGCTGTCCTTCTTCGTGACGTCGTTCACCCGCCTGTAGTCCACGCAGAACCTGGTGGAACCGTCCTTCTTCTTCACAAGCACGACCGGAGAACTCCAAGGACTATGTGATGGCTCGATCACCTCTTGCTCCTTCATCTCTTCTACCATCCGGTCGACTTCGGCTTGCTTGGCGAGCGGGACACGTCGGAATGGGGCCCTAATCGGTGCGCTGTCCCCAACGTAGATTCTGCGCTGGACCAAGCTTGTCCTGCCGAAGTCTTTGCTCCCCACGGAGAAGACATCCTGGAATTCGCGTAGCAGGTCCTGAAGTTGGCGTGATTGTTCCTCGTCTAAATGGTCCTGGGATCCTTGGTACAACTTTTGTATTTCTTCTGGCAGTGTGCGTCTTCTTCGGTTGTCCGTCTGCAGGTGTCCGTCCGTCGTGTCGGTGATGCGGGCAATCCAGGTAACGGGCTCGCAGACTCCTAGGTTGGTGTCCCGGTGAACCGTAATGTCGTAGTCGTTCAGGTTGGACAGGCGGACGTACGGCCGAGACGTCGTGTTGATGAGGGTCTTGGCAACTAGCAATCCTTTTGTCTGGATGTCCTCATATTTTGGCTCGATGACAGCCGCCACTCCCTCAGCAGTTCCGTCGACAATTACGGCGGCGCTGACCTCCGTCCTGGCAGGAACGATGACGTCCTGTCTCAGCCTTACTCGTTGTGCGGTGACGGCCTCGTGTGCTGGTTGCAAAGCAAGTTCCTCACCTCCGAAGTGCAGAGTGTTGGTACTCAGGTCCAAGATGATGTTGTTCTGGTCCAGGAAGTCCAGTCCGATGATCACTTCGTTTGATACGTCAGCCACAAGCACTGGATGCTTTATCACCCGTCGACCAATGACGAACTCCAGTGATGCTTCGCCATGTACCGGTCGCGGTTATTAGCTGGAGGTTCCTTTGTGTGGGTTGCACTCTCCACTTCGGGATCAAAGTGGGATTGACGATGGTCCTCGATGCTCCCGTGTCGATCAGCATGGGCCAGCTCACTCCGTTGATGACTCCGTCGACCATCAGGCTGCTATTGTCCCTCCGTAACTTCGTCACACGCACTTGGACTGCCGGGGCTTGACGACTGTCACAAGCCAACCTTTGCCCCCAAGGCTGGCTAATACTCGTTTCCCTGGGCCGCGCGGTTTTCAGACGACTGATTTCCCGTCGGATACCCTCGGCGGCGGCGATCACCGCAGTCCTTGCTCAGGTGGCCTTTCTTACCGCAGGCCCAGCAGGTCGGTAGTCCTCTTCCAGGCCGCATCTCCGGTTGTCTTCCGGCTGTGTCGTTGCTGGTGGTGCCGCGACTATCGAAGAAACGGCTTAGCGCCTCCATCAATTCGTCGGCCAGGGGCTTGGTCTCGTTGGTTTTTGCTGGTTCATCGACGTCCACTTGACGCACCCGCGCGTGCATTCTGGATGCCTGTTTTGCCGTCTCGAATTCAAGTGCGTGGCTCAGCGCATCTGCCAGGGTCTTATTGCGCGCGAGTCGCAGCGCCTGTTGAGTGTCCGAGTCCCGTAGCCCGTCGGTGAAGGTCTGCGTCGCTATCTGCTCCAGAAAGTCGGCCGGCGCTGTTGGGTAGGCATGCCTTACGAGGCGTGCGATGACCATCTCGAACTCCTGCAGGGTTTCCGCGTTCTCTTGTACCCGGGTCCGGAGCTGCATCTGGTAGGCCTGCTGAAGATGGCTATCTCCATATCGGGACTCCATATGGGCGATCAGTGAAGCGTAGTCCTGGGATCCAGTCGGGATGGCCTGAAGGACGTTAAGGGCGTCACCTCTCAGCGCTACAATGAGAGCTGTAGCCTTTTCTGTGTTGTTCCAGTTATTTATGGAACAGGCCGCCTCGAACTGACGTAAGTAGGTGCTCCACGGGACCTTTCCGTCGAAGGTTGGGGGCGTCACTCTGCTATGTCCCGTTCCTGATATTCCCGGTGTAACGGTGGGCGGGCGTTGGCGCAGCTCGGCAACTTCCTCTTGTAGGGCTTTGACTCTCTCATCCACCCCGGTCGGCGGGCGTCGGCGCAGCTCGGCGACTTCCTCTTGTAGGGCTTTGAATCTATCTTCCATCCCTGTCGGCGGGAGTCGGCGCAGCTCAGCAAATTCCTTTTGTAGAGCGTTGAATCTCTCTTCCACCCCCATCAGCGGTCGTTGGCACAGCTCGGCAACTTCCACTTGCAAGGCGTTGAATTTCTCCTCCACCCCCATCAGCGGGCGTTGGCGCAGCTCGGCAACTTCCACTTGCAAGGTGTTGAACTTCTCCTCCACTGCCGCGACTTCCTCACGTAGGCCCTGTTCTAATTTCCTTTGGATTTCCTCTAATTTCGTCAGCAGACACTCTTCCAGATTTTTCTGGCCATCCAGAAATTTGGCGGTTAGGTCCTCTGCTAACTTATTCTGGCTGTCTACCATCTGCTTCAGGTCCTCCGCTAACTTATTTTGGCCTTCTTCTAATTTGGAAGTTAGGTCCTCTGCTAACTTATTTTGGCTGTCCTTCAGGTCCTCTGCTAACTTCTTCTGGCCATCCTCCATCTTCTTCTGGCCATCCTCCATCTTCTTCTGGCCGTCTTCCATTTTGGCAGTTAGGTCCTTGGTTAAATTCTTCTGGCCGTCCTCCATCTTGGTTTCCATGCCATTTAACTTTTCTAGCAGTGCTGCCAATTTCTCCTCCATTTTAGTTGTTTGTCTTGTAAAGGGCATGCACTCACAGGAAAATTAGAGAAAATGACCTGCTCGGGTTTTGAAACCAGGACCGTCAGGTGTTGTGCTTGAGTTCGTAATCCGGCTTCTGACACCAGTTGTTACGTGCCACCCCCTAGTGGCACTTTTGTTAACTGGATTACGGTGGGGGTACAAAGCACAACACCAATTACTGCTTAAAGAAATAATTAACTTTATTGTGGCCAGAAAATTACACTAATCAGCAAATACAAGCAATTAGGAGCCTTCTCCAGTTTCCTCAAGTCTCTTCCTTATGCGCTCTTGGCCCCTTTCACTTGCAACAGACCACAGAAGTTAATCCGTCCTAATGAGTCCGGTGGCCTTGGCAGAAGCTACCTGCCCCTCTTCCTCAGGTACAACAAATACAGTTACTTACGAGCACTTGATGTACGCTGTTCACAAGCTGGGAGAAACAATGTCACAGGATTTCGTAACTCGCACAGCACTTCGTCACCACACTTCTGTCGCACAAGATAATCGCTCGCACTAGCTCGTAAAACACAACAACAACCACTGCTTGACGGGTCACTCTTATATAGCCGGCCGGTGACTCAATAAATGCTTCTAGATCCATCCAGAGTCCACGGCTTCTCGAGGTTTTCAGCGCTGGTCCAGTCACGAATGTTCTGGACTATCCCTTTGTCCTAGTAGCCCTGTTGCATAAGGCGCGCGCAATACAGGAGGCAGGGCACAGCCCAGCCCTGGGGCAGTTGTGACTCACGCGGCGACTGATGACACAAACTCACAGCCGTAACAGTATGCAAGCCAATAGCTCTAAAATTTGCACACGTATAGTACCTGGCATTCTAGACGAATTTGGAGTAACTAATATACGTCAGTGCTGCCAACATGATTCTAAGCCTGCTGATAGGTCCAATTTTAAAATGCATGTAACTTCTATACTAACTAATTTGAAGAGCATGGACAGGGTGGGCCAAAATGCTGCTATAACCTAGCTGAGATTCATTGAAATCGCTCCAGCCGATTAGAAGTTATTAGGGGTGGACACACACACACACACAGGCAGACACACATACACACACACAGAAGACACACAGACAGACACACAGACAGAAACAGACAGACCGACACGCACAGACAGACACATATACAGACAGACATACACAGACAGACACATATACAGACAGACAGACAGACATACACAGACAGACCGACACGCACAGACAGACACATATACAGACAGACATATACAGACAGACATACACAGACAGACCGACACGCACAGACAGACACATATACAGACAGACATACACAGATAGACCGACACGCACAGACAGACACATATACAGACAGACAGACATACACAGACAGACCGACACGCACAGACAAACACATATACAGACAGACATACACAGACAGACCAACACGCACAGATAGACACATATACAGACAGACAGACATACACAGACAGACCGACACGCACAGACAGACCGACACGCACAGACAGACACATATACAGACAGACATACACAGACAGACCAACACGCACAGATAGACACATATACAGACAGACAGACATACACAGACAGACCGACACGCACAGACAGACACATATACAGACAGACATACACAGACAGACCGACACGCACAGACAGACACATATACAGACAGACAGACATACACAGACCGACACGCACTGACAGACTCACACAGACACACACACACACACACACACACACACACACAGACAGACAGACAGACAGACAGACAGACAGACACAGACAGAAACACAGACAGATACACACAGAGACAGACACGCACAGCAGACACACACACACACGGACAAAAGTTGATCTCATAAGCCTTTTTTAATGAAAATAGGCTAAAAATATGAATAATTTCATGTCATTACGTATGGATAAATTATAGACTACTCTTTGATTCACTTGGACAACCTTAGGTTTCTAAAATATAGTCTACTCTAGTCTGCTTGATTTGAACCGGATAATGGATTTCAGAAATTTGGAAAAACAAAATGAATTGGCAATGAGTAGGAGATTCTATCCTTGTATGGGGTTCGTGATACTCACAGCAGCTTGTAAATATACTGTACCACAATTCAGATAAGTCTTTCAACACATTATTAGTAGTCAAACACCGTTTATGTATATGTTAGTACCATTATCTCAGCAGAGTACACATATTAGTTTACAATTGTTCAGTAGTTAGGGCTTGTTGCTTTGTACCACAGCAACATACATCAGTTGGTGGAATGAGATTGTTTGTGGATGGGATCGTCATTTCTCAGACTTGCAACGTTGGTTGGTTGGTTCCTCAGTTTAGGGTCATGTAGCCCCGTTGACTTTGGGTGTGTCTGATAACCGGTGTTAATTGTGATGACAGCATTAGTGTGTGTTATCTGTGATTCAGGTAGAAGAACTGCAGACGATTCTTTTTTTCAAGTAGTTCCTACTTTTGCTACCAAATGCTACCATCCACGACACCTAGCTGAAGACGTACCTACAAAATGCCATCGAAGTCAGCACCTGGCGGCAAACGTTGGAACTAATATAGCGGTATCAAACTAAAATTTAGCTTCACACAGGTGTAATTAGTGGAAGGTTCATTTTCATGCCATAAATCTATGACATGGGACCACCGGCATTACTTCCCCTCCGAAGGAAGGCATACTGGGGGATTTCTAATGGTCTTAAAAATCTGACGACTTCAGCCGGCTTTGAACCCGCGATCTTGGGCTACCAACTACGCCACCGAAGCCGCTACTCTTGCAACGTTGTAGATATCAAAATAAATAGTTCTTTTTCCGAATGCTGTAGTATTTTTCAGCAACAGTTGCCACACATTCAAAGTTTCTTGCCGTGCCCTTTGTATTTGGAGGACAGACGCCGTTTGTCATTGTAAATGTGGGTTTGATAATGTTTGTAGAGCTTATTTGGATCTGATGATGCTCACTTATTGAGCAAAACCTGTCATCCCATAGTTTTGTCCCTCTTCTGTGGTCCACAACAAATATACATAATATGCTATATTTTCAGTCATGTGTAATATTTACACATTATTTTTTCGCAAGTCCCAGAAATTGGGATTACATTGTGTTGACCGACTGAAAAGTACCTACATCGATTAAATTGAATAAGCAACACATTTCACTCTAACCCTGAAAGCAATCTAGAGACAAAAGTTTAATATTATTAACAATTATTTGTTCTATACCTAACATTTTTCACGGGATACGAGGTAGGCTAGAGTACTTCACAGCAACTCTTAATTATCACAACTAAGGTATCTTTCCATCTGCATATATAGCTTGCTACGGCGGGTGAGTGGTTAACGTGTTGGTCTACTAGCCCCAAGCTTGCAGGTTCGCTCCTGGCCGTGGTAAGTGATTATTGAAAGGCGGTAAAAATTACGACACGCATGTCATACGATGTTGGGATGTCAAAGAACCCGTTTCAATTCAGTAGGCCTTGTTCATAATGGCAAAATTAATCTCGGTAGTTCCCGCCAACACAAAGTTCCTCATTTCTCTACTAGAAAGTGCTATAGTGTTCAAGGAGCTTAGATATCTAACCTCCTTGACTTTCATAGTGCTTCAAAGAACAATGAAATTCGACATGCAAGCTACCCTCTGGGTTATTTGACTAATTGTGTGAAGATTGGTGACGTTGGATGACGTCACAACTTCCAGTATCATTGTCTGCACGTGATCTATAAATATGGTGCATTTGAAACATGGTTGGTGACAGTGAAGGCAACTTTGAATCAACCCGACATCAAGAAAATGACTATAAATTGTATTGTTTACGGTAATGGGGGACAATAGTAAGATTTCATTCTTAGTAACTTATTTAAGATGACGTGGACTATGGATCACAATGTTTACTATGATGGGAGTCAAGAGGTAAGATTTCATCCATAGCAATTTATTTGAGGTGACGCGGACTATCCTTTTTATTTATTTATTTATTTATTTATTTATTTTATTTATTTTATTTTATATCTTCAGTAGTAGCGAAGTTAGGGCTCATGGCCCTCTCTTACACTTAACACGCAATATGCTACCAGCACATAATTATGAGACAATTTTGGAAATTCAAAAGTAATTGTCATGATAAATAAGGAGTAAATTAATTATTAATAAAAAAGGCACATGAATAATGATAATAATAATAATCATAATAATTATAACAATAATCATAATAATCACAATGTCACAATATCCTAGATATAATCCTAGCTCAGTCACACGTCCTATCATCCATCACCATTCGCACGGGGTATTCAGCAGTATTCACCATGTTTACGGTGACGGAGGACGAGTGGTAAGATTCCTTTCTTAGTATTTAAGGTGACGTGGACTGTGGATCACCCTGTTTACGATGATGTAGAGGGCAAGTGGTAAAATAATGAATGATCGTATGGCCTCCGGAGTGGCCGAGTGCAGGTCTTTCTAGTTGACGCCCGTGGGCGACCTGCGCGTCGTAATGAGGATGAAGTGATGATGAAGACGGCACATACACCCAGTCCCCGAGCCAAGGGAATTAACCCCAGGAGATTAAAATCCCTGATGGCTCGGCCGGGAATCGAACCAGGGGCACTTTGGACCAAAGCCTAGCGCGCTAACCATTTAGCCACGGAGCCGGACAGTGGTAGAATTTCATCCCTAGTAATTTAATTAAGGTGCCGTGGATTGTGGATCAACAAGTTTACGATGATGAGGGACAAGTGGTAACATTTCATTCTTATTAACTTATTTAAGGTGGCGTGAACTGTGGATCACCATGCTTACGATGATCGGAGACAAGTGGAAATATATCATTCGCATTAACTTATTTAAGGTGACGTGGACTATAGATCACCATGCTTACGATTATGGGGGACAAAGGGTAGGATGCCATTCATATTAACTTATTTAAAGTGACGTGGACTACAGTATAACGGCAGACCAAGGGATTGTGTTCTGTGTGCAAGTTAGGCTGTGTGAATTAAAATGGTCACAGTTTGTTTGTCTCTAATGTGCAATTTCACGTTTAATGCAACAACAGGCGAGTGGGTTGGAAGTATAGGGGAAGAGGGGAGGGAGCAAGACGACAAAGAGGGACAAAGAAGAGGGGAAGAAGACAAAATCGGGTTTGTCAAGATTCCTCTGAGTTATGGGCTAATCCTTGTGTGGCAAAGGCAATGACCAGAGTAATGTGGTCAGTCTGGAGACACAATACGGCTAATGAGCTATGTGCATGCCAGGGCGTGAATCAAACGTTATCAGCAGACAATTCTGGGAATATATCTCACTATAACTCAGAAAGAGCCATGTTGGGGAAGAGGATATTATAAAGATTGGGAAAAATATGCATATCATAGAGTAATAATAATAATAACTAGCGGGCCTGTGCGAGAATTCTCGCATGAGTATAAACCACCCACCTGGCTTTACTGTTATGCGGGCTTCTATAAATATGTTTAATTGTTTAAACGCACTTTAAAACAAGTAGTTCCGTGAAGAACTATACAGCCTATTTTCATATATCCTGCTCATGTTATGTAACGGCTACCTTTGTCGTTGGATATCGCTCTACAAGTTGGGCGATCATTTATAACGTTTCTACAGATATTACACTCAAGACTCCTTAAAACCACCTCATCGTTCTTATTTAGCATTGGCCTGTCTAGACAGACGACATACACTTTATTAATTTAGATTTACTGGGCGCCAGTTATCGTAAAGATAACACATTAAAATTTTATTTAGCCACGGCCGCTCCCTTCCTTGAGCCAAGATCTATCATCGGAGCGTAGGGCAATAAACTTGCTCTATGAGATACTCTTTGCATTCCAACTATCCTATATATTCAACTCCCAATGAACAAGACATTTTAACTAATACTGGTTTATTTACAACAAAATTATTAACATTTGATCTGAGGTTTCGAGCTGTGTACAATATGTGCATTAATATTCCCTAATTGCGGGGCAATATTGACTGTCTTCTCGCTAGCGCTGATCTTCTGTGTTGATAATAACTCGGTCCACATACCTGGTGCCTTGTGGTTCAAAGTCCATCTCGTTGGTCTGCTTGCAGTCTAATTTGAGATCTTACGCCAACACACGTTTATTGACCTTTGAAAACATATGTTTTCTTCTTCTCGTTGTTGTTGTTGTTGTTGCTGCTGCTGCTGCTTGTTTCTGAGTTTGATCACCATGGTAAGCAAATTTGAACAAACCAGGCTAATTGAATTCACTAAGTCCCATCTTACTGAGGGACTGGCAAGTCTACGACTCACAAAGTCAGTGAGTGAGTGCGTGATCGAATATGTGAATGGCAGAATAGAATCTATAGAATAGCCAGTGCTGAAGTCGCGCTGGGCTTTTATACACTCTGAATGGTCCCGATGCTTCGCGGCATAAATTTGCCCGCGACCCATCAGACCAATTATAGCAAAGCATTTCTCAGTCCTCAAGCGACGCTAAAACTTCTCCGAGCGGGAATACAGGCCCGCGTACTTCAAATATTCCACTCAGAACCCGCTATTCCTCTCGTTGCGCATATATTTATTCCGCCGAAATCTTTCTCCAAGCCCTTGTCTCCAGTCAGCGTGGCTTCGTTCCAGAAATACATTTTCTTGCAATATGTTGCTTCACCGTCCGTAACTTCTTCCAACCAAGCCCATCCTGTCTTTACAATTTAACTAATAAAACAGCCCTAGACCTCTATAAAAACCCTGTTTCTTAATCTAAGCACTTGACAATATTATATATGACTATGGTAATGACGTGAATATGGTATGGCCCCTCCCTTGATATTAATGGGTGAATAAAACGATATAACTTTGATATTTCAATAATAATAATAATAATAATTACACAATGATATTAAAAATAATAATAATAATAATAATTTGTACCGTAATCAAGATTACGTTACAAAACGTCCCCATGGTTTCATAAAGAATGTAATGAATGATGAAATCACAAATCTTCCCTTTAAAACTTAACAGGAAATACACTGAGTATACATATATGACCCTTCAAATTACATACATAATGATTATACCCTTTTCATTTTCCTTGATTGATCTGCACTCTTCTTGCAATGTTACATAAACATTCTGATTGTCCTGTGCAGTCATACAGGATTTACATGCTACATTTGTTCTTGTAGTCCCTTACAATAACAGAACACAATATATATTGCTTCTTGTTTCACGCAACACAAGTGATTCATCTCACTTCCACCAATTCCTTAGAGCCACGACACGACTCTAATTATATGTTAACACACGGCAGTTTGCCCTTCTTGCTGCACTTGCTCTTTTCTATGATATTTCCTCAGATTGTAAATGTTATATGTACCTATGACACAATTTTCCTGATCTTTCAATAAGTAGGCATTCTTTCCTATCCTCTTCGAAACGACATAAGGTCCAGTAAACAATAAAAACAGCTTTGACATTTTCCCTTCCCATGCACAAGATGGCAACGGCTTACGTAACAATCGTTGCTACAAACCTCCATGTATTTCCTACCTGTCAACAAATCACTGACTAGTCTCGATAACATCACATGAGTCAACAATACATACCTGAAATAACTACCTAGTGTCCTAACTAATTTCCTAACTAACGATGAGCAACTACTACTAAAATCTACTGTTGAGAACCACTTCCGCCCCTGAAAACGTTGAACTAAATCCTCCACTGCTTCAGTTCTCAGCTGGTCGCTTTCGACCCTAGTATTTAACATTCTGCCGTCTATGCACAGTCTCACTGAATTATCTTTCTTGGCTACTACAACTAATGGATTTAAACAATGGCTAGCTGAAGGCTCAATTATGTCGTTTTCCAACATTAATTCTATCTGTTCTTCGACGGCTTTCATATATTTAGTTGCGACAGGATACCTAGGCCCTACGAAACTACTTGTGTCTTTAACGACAAAACTATGCTCATATAAGTGTGTTGCTCCGGGTTTTGAGCTGAAAATTTCCTTATATTTTATTAATACCTCATGTAACTGATGACCTTGCACCTCATCCAGCTTACAAAGTGACAATGCATCATGGATCTTACTCTTAAGTTCAGACTCCATTGCAACCTGACACACCTTAAAAACTTTGCTCTCACTAGCATCTCCGCGGTCTACCTCATTTACTTCAGGAAACTCATCACTTACAACCACGTTGCTTTCTTCCTCAAACATACACACTTTCATCTGTTTGTCAGTCTTAGACACCTTATACGTAACCTGAACTTCTCTATCCTGCCAAAATAAACATATCCTGCCAAAATGAAAATCTAATTTAACTTGATATAATGATAACCATTCCGCACCAAGAATCACCGGATATGATAAATTTGGAACTGCCAAACAGGGCTGAAATTTAACTAACTCACTAATGTTAATTGGAACTGCGACTTGCTTACATATTTTCTGAGACCTACTACCTACAGCTGTGACAATGAAAGTGGACTTAACTGGAATTATCTCAACATGAATACCTTCTCTCATTACATCTTCCAAAAATCTTAAATTTATACAAGACTTTTCGATTCCACTGTCCAATAAAACATCAACTTCTTTACCCCACACATTAAGTTTAATTACTGGTGACATAATCTCATTCTCAACATTATCTAAATTTCCACCATTTAGGTCATAAAGCAGTTCTTCTCTAACATCTATATTAAAATCTCCTAAATACTCAATATTCCTAGGACATTGAACTGCAATCACTTCGGGCTGTCTGTTGACCTCACTGCAACCCGTTATTCGTTTAAATTAGGCCTACCTGCCCCTGATGTAGATTGTTGTTGTTGTTGTTGTTGTTGTTGACCTGTACGTCTGTCTGGCCTAGTACCTTCCCCTACTCTGTTCAAATTCTCGTTCCTCGTATTTGCTGTGCGTCCCCCATTGTCAAGTCGTCTTTCGTAATTCGCATTCCTGCCTTGTTCTCTTCCCCTCTCTCTCTCACCCTGCCCGAAATTATCTCCTCTACTTATTGGCTTGCGTTCGGTCCTACTATTTTCAAGAGAGTCAAAGTTTTCCAATAGCTTCTCGAACCCGTCAATAGTAGTAATATTCTGCATGAAGAATGCTTCTTTAATTATATCAGGAAAATGCCTTAATAATGTTTTAATTACCTGTGATTCAGTCTCTAAACCTTCTAAATTCTGGCATATAAGTACATGCGCTAAGAAATACTCTGTGTACGAAACACCATCTCTCCTTTGGTACTTTCCAAAAATAATGTTACATCTTTCTCTTTCTTGCACATTTTCATTCCAGTACTTGGCTATGAACTTCTCTTTAAATTTTCTAAAACTAGTCATCTGGTATTTATACACACTGAACCATGACCTTGAATCCCTAACAAAAGATTTATCTAGCATCTCAAGTACTTGTTCCCATTGAACGATCCCCTCTTCTAAATCTTTAGCGAACTTCTTTTCTACTGTTTTTAAGAATTCCATTGGGTTATATGCCTTGCCTGTGAATACTGGCAAATCTGCCTCTTTAGTTAGAAATCTACTTAAATTTCCTATTTGTACATTACCGCTATTTGTTGCTATTTGCTTCTGACATCTCTGCAATTTCTCCTCCATTTTATCTGTTTTACTCGCTACTTCTTCACTGATACTGTTAAATTTACTGTTAACCTCTTCCCTAATTTCTTGATTATCGCTCTCTAGTTTATTTTCTAAATTACCTATTTTAGCAATATTATTATCACACTTGACCTTCATACTGTTGACTTCTCCTTCTAAGTCAACCCTAACCTTACTACATTTAATTTTCACTTCCTCGTCAATTTTGTCAACTCGCTCCGACACTTGTTGCATTCTGGCATCAACCTTAAGTGACCATGATTCCTCCACCTCACTAATCCTGTTTTCTAACTTATTGTGAAATTCTCGGCCTACTTCTTTAATTTGTCTATTGAAGTTCTCTGTGGCTTCATCAAACCTCTTACCTTGTTCATCTAGCTTCTTACTCTGCTCAGAGAACTTAAGATCTATTGCTTTTTCTAACTGATCACTACGCACGTCAAATTTCTTACTTTGTTCCTCTAACTTCTTACTCTGTTCAGTTATGAGCATCGTCAGGTTTCGAAGCCAGGAAGGATTCTCCCCCTCATTACTCTGGATGGTTGTAGCCCCGTCTTGTTTATTTTCCTCAGTTTCCTGATTTTCGCTTACTTTTGACATCTCATCATTGGTACCCTGCACATCTAATTTTGACATTTTAACTGATCTTATAATACTACGGTTTCTCAAATGTATATTCCCCAAATTATCCCTGTTACTCATTACCCAAAAAACAACTCACCAAAAGGACACTCCTAATTTATAACCGTAGTTCCCTAGCTTGATATATGCCTCTTTATTGAAAAACTCGGAATGAATGCAAAGAGTACTCGTTTATATCGTACATGAAAACAACTTTAAACTTTAACATACTTGAAATAAACTGGATTTATACATAATATCCATTCACTACAGTACGATATTTCGTAGCCCCACATTGGTTGTGCCATTTGTAACGGCTACCTTTGTCGTTGGATATCGCTCTACAAGTTGGGCGATCATTTATAACGTTTCTACAGATATTACACTCAAGACTCCTTAAAACCACCTCATCGTTCTTATTTAGCATTGGCCTGTCTAGACAGACGACATACACTTTATTAATTTAGATTTACTGGGCGCCAGTTATCGTAAAGATAACACATTAAAATTTTATTTAGCCACGGCCGCTCCCTTCCTTGAGCCAAGATCTATCATCGGAGCGTAGGGCAATAAACTTGCTCTATGAGATACTCTTTGCATTCCAACTATCCTATATATTCAACTCCCAATGAACAAGACATTTTAACTAATACTGGTTTATTTACAACAAAATTATTAACATTTGATCTGAGGTTTCGAGCTGTGTACAATATGTGCATTAATATTCCCTAATTGCGGGGCAATATTGACTGTCTTCTCGCTAGCGCTGATCTTCTGTGTTGATAATAACTCGGTCCACATACCTGGTGCCTTGTGGTTCAAAGTCCATCTCGTTGGTCTGCTTGCAGTCTAATTTGAGATCTTACGCCAACACACGTTTATTGACCTTTGAAAACATATGTTTTCTTCTTCTCGTTGTTGTTGTTGTTGTTGCTGCTGCTGCTGCTTGTTTCTGAGTTTGATCACCATGGTAAGCAAATTTGAACAAACCAGGCTAATTGAATTCACTAAGTCCCATCTTACTGAGGGACTGGCAAGTCTACGACTCACAAAGTCAGTGAGTGAGTGCGTGATCGAATATGTGAATGGCAGAATAGAATCTATAGAATAGCCAGTGCTGAAGTCGCGCTGGGCTTTTATACACTCTGAATGGTCCCGATGCTTCGCGGCATAAATTTGCCCGCGACCCATCAGACCAATTATAGCAAAGCATTTCTCAGTCCTCAAGCGACGCTAAAACTTCTCCGAGCGGGAATACAGGCCCGCGTACTTCAAATATTCCACTCAGAACCCGCTATTCCTCTCGTTGCGCATATATTTATTCCGCCGAAATCTTTCTCCAAGCCCTTGTCTCCAGTCAGCGTGGCTTCGTTCCAGAAATACATTTTCTTGCAATATGTTGCTTCACCGTCCGTAACTTCTTCCAACCAAGCCCATCCTGTCTTTACAATTTAACTAATAAAACAGCCCTAGACCTCTATAAAAACCCTGTTTCTTAATCTAAGCACTTGACAATATTATATATGACTATGGTAATGACGTGAATATGGTATGGCCCCTCCCTTGATATTAATGGGTGAATAAAACGATATAACTTTGATATTTCAATAATAATAATAATAATAATTACACAATGATATTAAAAATAATAATAATAATAATAATTTGTACCGTAATCAAGATTACGTTACAGTTAATTTCTTCTAACAACATACAAAATTTCAGTTTAATTGCTGTAACAGATTCGTAGATATTGAGAACCGTCTAAATATTTCAGATTGTCGCCAGGTTGGATTTTTATTTTTGTACTATTACATTAAGATTATTGTGTACGTGTGGTATTCAAACTTCAATCGCCTGATTAGAACACAAGAAGTAAAAACGAGATTTTAAAATTACGCACAGCAGCCATCTTGTGATTATGCAAACAATTGAAATAAATTAGTTGCCAGTGGATCAACATTTGTATAAGCATTTAACGTGCAACGGTTCACAGGACTCGGATAGTTAATTCGCGAGAATCGTCCATTTAAATATTTATACTTCGCGTCGCCGCCATGTTGGATTTGTGCTCACCAGGTTAATGAAAGTCCTATAGGTGAACATATGTTCATAGTCTCTATGAACATAAAAAAATTCAGTTTGGTTGCTGTAAAAGATTCATAGATATTGAGAACCGTCTAAATATTTCGGAAGCTCGCCATTTAGGATTGTTATATGTATAGGCCATAGAATTATGTACCATTCAAAGACAATTATTGCCTAGGTTCATTATTCAAACTTTCACTTCGATCGCATGATTACGACACAAGAAATAAAAACTTAATTTTAAAATTTCGCACAGCCGCCATATTGAGGTTATGTAAACAATTGATTTAAATTAGATGGCAGTGCATTACAATCTGCAAAATCATTTACTCTACCACATTTGACTTCGCTCAGAGAGTTGAATCACGAGAAAAGTCTATTAAAATATTTCAAATTCGCTTGGTCGCCATGTTCGTTTTTTACTTTACAAGTTTATGAAATATACATAGATAAACTTGTACCAGTACCCTTTATCACCGTGCAAAATTGCATGATGATATCTGTAATAGTTTCGGAGATATAGAATGTCAGTGAAATATTTCGCACAGCCGCCATTTTGAGGTTATGTAAACAATTGACCTAAATTAGACTCCAGTGCATTACTATGTGTATAAACACTTGCTGTACCTAGTTTCATTACGTTTGGATGGTTAAATCGTGAGAAAAGTCTATTTAAAAGTCTCAAATTCGCTTGGTCGCCATGTTCGTTTTCTACTTTACAAGTTTATGAAATATACTTAGGTAAACTTGTATCAGTACCCTTTATCACCGTACTAAATTGCAGGGTGATATCTGTAATAGTTTCGGAGATATAGAATGTCAGTGAAATATTTCGCACAGCCGCCATTTTGAAGTTATGTAAACAATTGAACTGAATTAGACTCCAGTGCATTACAATGTGTATAAACATTTGCTGTACTAAGTTTCATTACGTGTGGATTGTTAAATAGAGAGAAAAGTCTATTTAAAAGTCTCAACTTCGCTTGTCCGCCATGTTGGTTTTGTAGTCACCAGGTTTTTGAAAGTCTCATAGGTGAACTTCTAGTAGTACCCTTTATCACCGTACACAATTTCAGGGCGATATCGGTAATAGTTTTGGAGATATTGAATGCTAGTGAAATATTTCGCACAGCCGCCATTTTGCATTGGTGAGACGTAACAAAATTTGAAGGGCACGGTCGAGGTCGCCGGGAATAGTGCTATGAACATACCGAGTTTCATTGAAATCGCTCCAGCCGTTTAGATTTTATTAGGGGGGGACACACACACGAATCACACACACACACACACGCACGCACACACACGGACAAAAGGTGATCTCATAAGCCTATTTTTTCAAAATTGAAAATAGGCTAAAAATGTGGGTTGTATGTGCCCCATGTGTACAGACTGCTCGCCCGGCGCTAGTGATATGCGGGTTGAGCACAACACACTTCAGGCAGGGGCTCCCATCTTGTTAATTTGTTTAAAATCACTTTATAAACAAATACATATATTTCCAAAAAGGTGGTATATTGGCTTTCACGGCCGGTGAATTAAAACTCAGCAATTCTTCTAGGTTTGTGCCGTGTCTTGTGTGGGGTTTCGCAGTTCGTTACTTCTCCGGGGGTCCGGGCGGGGACACCAAGAGCCCGCCGATGAACCAGCTTGGTGTCCTAGGCGAAACCCCACACAAGACATGGCACAAACCTAGAAGAATTGCTGAGTTTTATATTTCCGTTGATACAAGATTTTTCCTGTACTATTGAGACTATTTGGAAGATTTTGGTACAAACCGCACCTTCTAATTCCCTCTGTTTTTAGGAGCTTGAATTTTGTGTACCATACACCTTAGCGTATTATATATAAAGAAAATATTCTTCTTCTGTCGATTTTGGCCTACTGTGGACCGCGTTGAACAATCGCCCGACTTGCCAATCTCTTCTTTTCCTCCCAGAATTTCTTCATGCGTTCGCTGAGTCTCCTCCTTCTTTCTTCGGGCCGATAACCTAGATGTTAGGCCCCTTTGAACAACAATTATCATCATCATTATTATTATCTTCTTTCTTCAGACCAGATGACCTTGGCTTTTGAGCTAGGTTTTTCCTGAAACCTTTTAAAGTTATCAACCTTCCTTCGAAACAGTGATTTGTTGAGAATATCTTCTTGAGTGATACCAACTTTGAGATCTGCTCGTGTTTCCTCAACCCATTTTGTGGTGGACTTTAATTTACTAATGTAAGTGAATATCCTTTTGGTTAACCTATTGTTGCTCATTAATGTGAGGTGACCAGGAATTGTAATCCTTCTCTTACGCATCGTGTCCGTAAGTTTCTCCGTCTGGTTGTACAAGTCACTATTCCTCCGTCTCCTCCATAAGCCATCTGCTCTCTGTACTGGCCCCAGTATATAATAATAATAATAATAATAATAATTATTATTATTATTATTATTATTATTATTGTTATTATATCGTATGGCCTCGGAATATTTATCACTTGATGTTGACTGCATGGTCTGTGTCCTTGTATCTGAATCTGTGTATTTGATTAACCATACGACGATCTCGAAAGTAAATATCAACAGTGGGGATCATATTATTACAGTCACTTGAAACAAACTAATATTTTGAATGCTTAATCAGTATTTCAGTAATATACAAATTCCTCATCTAAAACTGATTTTGACAAACATATCACACTAAAATATTTTTGAAACATTTCTGGAAAAAAAATAAGGAAGTATCCATTATTTTCTAACACCTCCCTTCAGGGGCAGTTGACTGCAAAGGTTTGTCCATTAAAAAGCAATCATCTTCATCATCAAAACACCTTCCTTCATAGCGATCACAGTTTGCCATACTGCAGAGGTAGTTATTTCTTACTCCATTATCACGACACTAAACACTAATGATTAGGGCTCGGATATTTAGGTGCTAAAAATCGGGAAAATATTTATTTTTAGCCTACTTTTCACATTTTGCAAAAATGAGGAAAAAGTAGTCTTATGAGATCGGGCAAATGTGTGTCTGTCTGTCTGTCTGTCTGTCTGTCTGTCCTTCTGCCTGTCTGTCTGGCTGGCTGTGTGTGAGTCTCCCCCTATAAACTCCTAAACGGCTGGAGCAATCAAAACAAAATTTGGTAGGAGTAAAGGTCTATACCCGAATATCTCACGGCCATATTTGAAAATGATGTCAGTGCTACCAACTGCTAAAAAATCGCAATTGAAATTTGAGCTCCATGTTGGATATCTTGGAAGGTATGAATGGGAGCTATTTCAAAATTGGCATACGTTTAGATAATAATATTGCAGTTTAATTTCCAGGAGGCCATACATCGCTGTGTTGCCAAAATGATTATAAGCCTGCTGATTGGTCCAATTTTTAAATGCACATAACTTCTACACTATCAATTGGAATTCAACCAAATTTCGTATGTTGTATGCATACTTAACCAGATATGACTGAGCGTATTCTTAAGACCCACCACGGCTGACAACTGTTAATAAATGCTCCTAATTTATTTTATCCAAATACAAATATATCAGAAAGTATGCAAGCCAATAGCTCTAAACTTTGCACACGTATAGTACCTGGCATTCTAGATGCATTTGGACTAACTAATATACGTCAGTGCTGCCAACATGATTCTAAGCCTGCTGATAGGTCCAATTTTAAAATGCATGTAACTTCTATACTAACTAATGGATTTCATTCAAAATTGGCACAACAATAGATCATATTATTTCAGATTATTTCTGACCAATACATGCATGACATTGTTGCCAATATGATTATACGCGCGCTGTTAGATCCAATGTTTAACTGCATGTAACGTCCATGCAATTCATTGGACTTCAACCAAATTTTGTATTTTGTACCTTAAGAGATGGAACTAAGAAAATATTCAGTCATCAGGGCTGCCAACTGTAGTGCTCTATTAGGATACATTATGCCAGGTATACAGTATTTCGAACTAATTGGAAATTTCGATACTAGCAACTTAATTTCGTCATTATTCTAGATAGGTTCATATTTTGTAGAATAATCATTGGCATGAAAAGTAGGCTGTATAGTTCTTAACGGAACTTCTTGTTAATATATAGAGTCTGTCTATCTGTGTCTGTCTGTCTGTCTGTCTGTCTGTCTGTATATGTGTCTGTCTGTGTGTGTCGGTCTGTCTGTGTATGTCTGTCTGTCTGTATATGTGTCTGTCTGTGCGTGTCGGTCTGTCTGTGTATGTCTGTCTGTATATGTGTCTGTCTGTGCGTGTCGGTCTGTCTGTGTATGTCTGTCTGTCTGTATATGTGTATATCTGTGCGTGTTGGTCTGTCTGTGTATGTCTGTCTGTGCGTGTCGGTCTGTCTGTGCGTGTCGGTCTGTCTGTGTATGTCTGTCTGTCTGTCTGTATATGTGTCTATCTGTGCGTGTTGGTCTGTCTGTGTCTGTCTGTCTGTATATGTGTCTGTCTGTGCGTGTCGGTCTGTCTGTGTATGTCTGTCTGTCTGTCTGTATATGTGTCTGTCTGTGCGTGTCGGTCTGTCTGTGTATGTCTGTCTGTATATATGTCTGTCTGTGCGTGTCGGTCTGTCTGTGTATGTCTGTCTGTATATGTCTGTCTGTATATGTGTCTGTCTGTGCGTGTCGGTCTGTCTGTGCGTGTCGGTCTGTCTGTGTATGTCTGTCTGTCTGTCTGTATATGTGTCTGTCTGTGTATGTCTGTCTGTATATGTGTCTGTCTGTGCGTGTCGGTCTGTCTGTTTCTGTCTGTGTGTCTGTCTGTGTGTCTTCTGTGTGTGTGTATGTGTGTCTGCCTGTCTGTGTGTGTGTGTCAACCCCTAATAACTTCAAATCGGCTGGAGCGATTTCAATGAATCTCAGCTAGGTTATAGCAGCATTTTGGCCCACCCTGTCCATGCTCTTCAAATTTCATTACGTTTCTCCAATCCAACATGGTGGCAGTCCGAAATATTTCACCGGTATTCTATACCTCCGAAACTATTGCCGATATCACCCTGAAGATTTGTACGGTGATAAAGGGCACTACTAGAAGTTCACCTATGAGACTTTCAAAAACTTGTTAACTACAGAATGAAAATGGCGGTCAAGCGAAATTGAAACTTAAAATTGCCCTTTATCGCGATCTAACCATCCAAACGCAAAGAAACTTGGTACAGAAAATGTATATACACATTGTAATGCATTAGCATCTAATTTAGTTCAATTGTTTACATAACCTAAAGATGGCGTCTGTGCGAAACATTTCACCGGCATTCTATATCTCCGAAACTATTACTGATCTCACCCTGACATTTTGTGCGGTGCTAAAGGCACTACTACAAATTCATCTATCTAACTTTCAAAAATCTGTAAAGTACAAAACGAACATGGCGGCCAAGCGAATTTGAAACAATTTAGTAGACTTTTCTCGCGATTTAACCATCTGAGCGCAGTGAAGTGTGGTACAGTAAATGTTTATACATATTGAAATGCACTGGCATATAATTTAGTTCATTTGTTAACATAACCTCAAGATAGCGGCTGTGCGAAATTTTAAATTAAGTTTTTATTTCTTGTTTATCGAATCATGCGATCGAATTGAACGTTAGAATAATGAATCTACGCAATAATCGTCATCTAATAGTACATAACTCTATGGCCTACATATATAACAAGTAGTTCCGTGAAGAATTAAATAGCCTATTTTCATATATCCTACTAATATTAATTGCCTCTATCAACATACAAATTGTCAGTTTGATTGCTGTAATAGATTCGTAGATATTGAGAACCGTAAAAATATTTTGGATGGTCACCGTGTTGGATTGTATATTATAGGCCTTAGGTTTATGTACTATTACATCAAGATTATTGTGTCGGTGTTTTATTCAAACTTCAATCGCATGATTATAACAAAAGAAATAAAAGCGGGATTTTAAAATTTGGCTCAGCCGCCATCTTGTGGTTATGAAAATAATTAAATGAATTAGAGGCCAGTCGATTAAAATTTGTATAAGCATATATCGTATGAAGTTTCACTGCGCTCGAATGGTTAAAACGCAAGAAAGTTCCATTTGAATATTTAAATTTCGCGTCGCCGCCATGTTGAATTTGTGCTCGCCAGGTTATTGAACGTCCCATAGGTGAACTTATGCTTATAGCCTCTATACACTTACAAAATTTCAGTTTGATTGCTGTAGAAGATTAATAGATATTGAGAACCATCTAAATATTTCGTATGGTCGCCATGTTGGATTTTAATAAATGTAGGCCATAGAGTTATGTACTATTAGATGATGATTATTGTGTACGTTCATTATGCAAATGTTGATTTAGATCGCATGATTAGAACACAAGAAATTAAAACTTAATTTTCGAAATTAGCACAACGGCCATCTTGAGGTTATGCAAACAATTTAACAAAATTAGACACCAGTGTATTACAATGGGTATGAAAATTTCCTGTACCAGATTTCATTGCGTTTGGGTCATAAAATCGCGAGAAAAGTCTATTTAAAACTTTCAAATTCGCTTGGCCGCCATGTTCGTTTTGTATTAACCGGTTTTTGAAAGTCTCATAGATGAACTTCCTGTAGTGCCCTTTATCTTCGTACAAAATTTCAGGGTGATGCCGGTAATAGTTTCAGAGATATAGAATGCCGGTGAAATATTTCGCACAGCGGCCATCTTGAGGTTGTGTAAACAATTGAACGAAGTTAGATGTCGGTGCATTACAATGTGTATAAACATATACTGTACCATGTTGCATTGCGTTTGGTTGGTTAAATCAAGAGAAACGTCTATTTAAAAGTCGCAAATTTGCTTGGCCGCCATGTTGGTTTTGTAGTTACCAGGTTTTCAAAAGTCACATAGGTGAACTTTTAGTAGTTCCCATTATCACCGTACAAAATTCAAGGGTGATATCGGTAATAGTTTCGGAGATATTGAAAGCTGGTGAAATATTTCGCACAGCCGCCATGTTGAATTGGTGAGATGTAACAAAATTTGAAGGGCACGGTCGGGGTCGCGCGGAATAGTGCTATGAACTTACCGAGTTTCATTGAAATCGCTCCAGCCGTTTAAAAGTTATTAGGGGGACACACACACACACACACACACACCTGACACACACACACACACACACACACACACACACACACACACGCACACACGCACACACACACACGCACACACACACGGACAAAAGGTGATCTCATAAGCCTATTTTTTCAAAATTGAAAATAGGCTAATAAGGAGTAAATTAATTATGCTAATACTAATATTAATAAAAAAGGTCATGAATAATGATAATAATAATAATAATAATAATATGGTAAGGACCCTATCCCCAGTAAAAATTTTCTGGATGGTAAAATTTTAGAAAGAGTTAACGAATTCAAGTATTTAGGATATAATTTATCTTTTCAAGAAGAACGAGACGTAACTGAAAAAAAAAGTAATTCCGTGAAGAACTATACAGCCTATTTTCATATATCCTACTTATGTTAATTGCCACTATCAACATACACAATTTCAGTTTGATTGCTGTAATAGATTCGTAGATATTGAGAACCGACTAAATATTTCGGATGGTCGCCATGTTGGATTTTATATATGTAGGTCCTAGAGTTATGTACTGTTACGTGCAGATTATTGTGAACGTGTAGTATTCAAACTTCAATCGCATAGTTAGGACACAAGAAAAGCCAAGGAGATTTAAAAATTTTTCACAGCTGCCATCTTGAGGTTATGGAAACAATTGAAATAAATTAGACGCCAGTGGGTTAACAATCGCATAAGGATTTACTGTACCAAGTTTCACTGCACGCGGATGATTAAATTGCGAGAAACGTCCTTGTTGGATTTGTGATCACCAGGTTATTTAAAGTCCTATAGGTGAACTTAAGTTCATAGCCCCTATGAATATTAAAAAATGCAGTTTGATTGCTAAAATAGATTCGTAGATATTCAGTGTCGTTTAAATATTTCGGTTGGTCGCGATGTTGGATTGTTAAATGTATAGGCCATAGAGTCATGTACCATTAAAGGAAAATTATACCCTTGGAAAATAGCATGTAGACAAGATTCAAAATTTCGGGGTCGTAATGGATTCTTGTGAATGTGATTTAGAGGTTTTGCTATCAACATAACTTCCAGGGTTCATAAGGTTAACTTATTATTACAAAGCCAAGAAAACAACAGGATCTACTAACAAATGAAATTTAATAACTGAATCAAACATAAAACACTTAACAATAAACCACCCTTATATTGTTCACTCGCACATGAACAGATCTGACACTGACCAGCCTGACGTACCATGATAACACGGCATGACAGCAGTCAAACAAGCATTGTGACTGCAATGTCACTTAATTCAAAGTAACAAAAGAAAACGGATCACAAGATCCAAAAATAACAAACAAATAAAATAGTACAAGAATTTAATATTTATGAGCGACACGCGTTTTAAGACTAGTTTAAGTAATGAGCACTTTGACGGGCGCTCGCTTCCGACCAAAACAGTTGGTTCGGGAACGAACTCCGTACTGCGAAGGACGAATTACGGAAATGTGGGAACAACAATTACATATTTATATACACTACTGACATGCTCTAACCTTAGATTACCACAACCAAATACACGTGTGTATTATTTAAAATAAGGGCTGCGGAATTACCGTCTTATACCTTAAACACTAGGAAAGCATAAATGACATGAACAAGTTTGGCCGGTTGCCAAATTATATATAATGAATACAATGGCCTTGAAAATAAGAGCCAACAACAACAAAATACAAATTTTAATTCTCACGCACGAAAATTTGGCGTTTTAAAACAATGAACAAATAAGTCGTAGTAATGATAAAAGAAACTTGGATCGACAACATGGCAACTCCCCAAATTAAACCAAATAAAATAACCTTAACTCATTAGGCTTTAAAGCAAACATAACGTGTCATAACCGAGCTGGGGACAGCCGGGCCTGTTATCGCATCTCCGAGTGAGTGGCTGATTTCTTCCCCCACGTAGTAATTAGTGCCACGCTAAATATAGATTCTGGCCCATAGCCAGCGTCCAGCACCTTTGCTAATCGCCACCTGTTAAACGCGTACAAACAAAATATCACATTATCTCAAAACATCCTCTCAGAGATTTTTAAGAACACATCTCCAGGTCAAACTTACCCCCAAGGGTAACTAATTTGCCGGAATGATGTCGCAGTCAAGGACAGGCTTTACCTTTCCTTATCATCACTTACACCCAAACACACGTGGCACTTTTCTCGAAGATCTCGTCGTAGCATGAATCAGCACACCCCTCAGATAATGACACACAACATGTCCAAATGACAAAAGAATTAATAACTGGATTCAGACTTAGCCCGAGTTATCTAAGCAACAAAACACTAATTTTCCCCCCACGTAGTAATTAGTTTAACATATCATTAATTCAGTCCATTTATCATTGTCGTTCCTAGGTTCTCATTCATGGCTACACTTTTTATTGATACGTTAATCATATGCGGCCATTTCGCTATAAGAATTACGTATACATAAGGACAGCATTTAAGTTACAAAATTTACTGTACACATAATTGTCACGCAATGCCAAAATTTACTACACGCATGTCAGTTAAGAAATCAAACCCTAAAAATTAAATTAAACCACACAAATAAAATCTGTAGAAAGTTCCACACATCTCTCGCGATTCCCCTCGTCCAAAATCAATAAATCAATTTTTTAATATTCATCACTTAAACTGCTTTCCAGAGGCCTTCAGCCTCGTCATCTCCCATCATTAGGCCTTTTAGCCCATAAAACTCATGGTAATGGAGGATGAAACTTGTTATCTTCTCTCCATGGTCGTCATCTTGCTGCTGTTAAAACACAATTAAATTAAAGTTTTAAACTGTTCTATCTGCGTTATGAGTATTTTATTTCCTCATATCGTCGTATGCAGAATCGTAGACTTTCCCTATTCTATGGCTAATTGCCATCTCACAATTTATGAAATTTATAACTTCGTTGTCGACACACAACTAGAATTTTAAAACCATACCGTCTTAAGGACGTCTTAAAATGACTGTCGAAGAATAATTAGGAGTGCCCCGGTTCATCTCAGACATTTGTATATATACAGAAAGCCTAAAGTTTCAATGGTGGGAGAAAATAGCTCCTCAATATTTTAAATAATGGGCCTATAATTATGTGTGACCTCTCAAAAATCTTGTATTTTCTCACAGGTCGCGAATCTGCCGTCGAACACGCAAACCGATCGCTAGATCTTTTTATAACCGATTGGCGCGCAAAACACACTGACGCTATGTTCTGGCGTCATGTTTTCTTATTGGTCAGATAAGTTGGCGTCGGAGTTCTGACCTTACAAATCCCGCCCTTATTTTCACGTCACGATACTTGTCCTCTCTCTCACTCCTTGCCTTGTACCCAGCATTTTGGCCTGTCGATGGTCACGTACGCCACAGCGTCATATCTGATTTTCTCAGAAATATAAGAATAGCATTGGTTGTGAAACTGTCGGTAGTTTCCAGCCAGCACGTAGCCCGTCTTACCAAGTCCAGATTACTTGCTACATCAATTTACTCAAATATCCAGCATATCATGTATTTAGCATTTCCAGCGTTTTTAATAATATGAAACATTATTATTGGACACAATGATAAGGGTTCATCTGACCCCTAGTTGATGAAATTCGAACTCAAATGAAGTCGATTTTCACATCCCCTACTTTTCTGGCTGAAATTTGAAGTTGCTGGTCGCCCTCAAAATATAATGACTGTCCGCCTCTGTCTGTTTCAGTAGCCGTCTCGCTCCAAACTCATTAGGAAATTCCTGTACGCTTATGCCCTCCAGCGTCTTTCCTCGCTACTCGTCTCCCCTCTCACTCTTTCAAAACATCAACATTGCTCATTAACGACTTCCGCCTGAATTTGTAAACACGTCAGAGCCGTCTTTCGAGCGCATTCACCACTAGAGTACCCCCGTATCTTTTGTTGTATGTTATCACGCGAATGTTTAATTTGCTGCAGTAACATTATTTCTCGGTTCGTATGGCTCTCTCTGATGATACAATTTTAAATTTGAAATATTATACACAGCCATGTTTCCTGTGCTCACCTCTCGGACTCTGTAGGCGTTGTTATCTAAGTTCGTAACCCCTAGTTGAACTTCCTTAAGCCGCTCCTGTCTCTTCTCCATTTTACCGTGATGTCATCTCCTTTTCTCCCCCGCGTTGCCATCTTCTTCCTTCTCCCTTCTTCTTCTCCTATTCCCGTACAATAACTTTTTTTTACCATATTTCGAGACCCTTGCCTGACACGGCCTGCGAATCTCTCCTGCTATTCTTCTGTTTCCTGTTGTCGGCTGCTCTATTTTCTTCTTCTCCATGCAGCTCCTCCAAATATCTCTGGGTTTCTATATGCATGGCCTCCAACATTTGATGTGTTCCGTTTTCCTCCTCGTGGTTGTCGGGATTCTTCCGCCGATCTATTGCTCTTTCCCATTTACCCTTATTGTTTCCCTCTATGTTACGTGGATTTTCCAGGTACTGTTGTGGGTCAGCGTGTCTCTCGTTCCAATTCCTTTGATCATCCCTTGGATCAGATTGCTCGTTAAACCACTGGTTATTTTGTGCGTTATTTTGTTGGTTGTAACGCCTATTGTCCCTGGGCCTGTATTGTTGATTATAGTGTCCTCCACGCCATCCCCGATTATAAGGTGCGTTATTATTATTATTCCTATTGTATGACGTTTGGTATCTCCTATTATCTCGCCACTGCTGATTGTTTGTGTTCCGGTAGCGGTTAGTTTCTTCCTGATTGTTATGGTTTCTGTCCCTATTTTCGTATCTCGGTTGAGATCTCGGCTCATATTCTTCGGTGCTCTGCCGTCTTTGATTATCCCCAGTGTTTGTAGCTTGCGACCTCGTGTTTTTGTTCGGTGTCTTGACTACTTCGACTGCATTAACTAACTCTATCTGTCTCTTCTCTCTCGGGTTGATGTAATTAGTGGTTTCATCTATCCTCCTTAATACCTCTTCTGCCTGGACCACGGTCGTAATATTTGCCGCCACCAAGAATTGCTGAACGCTAATAGGCATCTGTTTTCCTATAGTAGTTATTAGCTCCATTTCACTCGGGGGATTATCAAGATCTTGCAATTTGACAAGTTGCATGGCGAAAAAATCTGCATATTTTGTTGATGCGTGGAATGGTATTTGCGCGAGTATAAGTCCATTAGCAAGCTTTGTTGATATGACCCACTCCAGTATTTGCTTAGGAAGGCCTTGTGGAACCCTTCCATTGATTTAAATGTGTTCTTAAATCCAAGATACCAGGTAAGTGCTGAGCCCGCCAAAAATTTTCAACCATTCTTAATTGTCGCGTTGAGCTAACATTTTGGTCCGAAAAATATTCTGTCAGTTCTCTTAGGAAAGCTTTAGGTGTCCCTCCGCTCTCTGGTAAAAACTTATTCGGTTTAAATTCGTTTCCGCGGATGACTTGTATAACTTGCGTGGGAAGTTGTGTGTTTTGAGGTGTCGAGCTATGACCCTCATAATTCTGGAATGCTTGCGTGTCTATCGTTCTTGGACTTTGCCCAAGCTCGTGGCTGTCTACTGTGTGCTCTCTTTCCGCATTCTCCCCTTTCCCCTTTTCCATTAGTGTCGCAAACATCGTATTATGTCCAAGTGACTGCAACTCCGATTTTATCATGCGGTCCTCTTGAATTTGAAATCTTAACTTGATATTTTCTTCTAACGCCTGTATTTTCGCGTTATTTTCCCCTAGCTTCTTGCTTACTGCGAGCCGTTCATCTTTAGAATCAGCGCTCATCTTGGTCCAATCTTTTCTAATAGTATCCTTCAATTTAACAATGTGTTTTTCGACTTCCTGTTGATTAGCCTCCTGATTATCTTCGAGTTTATCCATCCTTTCTCCCAGAGAAATGTTGTTCTGTTCTAATGTTTGTTTAATTTCTTCCTGGTCAATTTCTAACTTTTTCCATTTCTCAATTGATTGTATTTCTAATTTGTTGAGTTCCGTCACTAAGCCCGTGATATTGTTATCTACTGTAATTATCTGATCTTGCATACCCTGTGTCCCTCGTTCGATCTTCTCAAACCTTTTTTCTAAGTTTGTGTGTGCTTCTTTAATCTCAGATGAGTTGGTCAAACACGCTTGCTCGATTTGTGCTAGTTTTGCCATAACAGTCTCATCCATTCCTTTTATTTCCTTTTTAAACGAATCTTCGATACCTTTTATTATTCCTAATTGTTTGGTATTGTTAGTGCTAACGTCCTTTGCTAATTGGATTAGCTGTTCTTTTGTGTGCTCTTTGATTTCTACCGTTAGCGCAGCTAGATTTTGAGTGTTCCTTTCGTCTTGTGCGTTTAACATTTCATTGTTTTTCTCAGACTGCCTATGTAGTTGTTCACTAACCAGAATGTTTTGTGTAGCGATTTTCTGATTTATATTCTCGTTAACTTCAGATAGTTTTGTGTTTAACTGAGTCTGTATTTCTTCCGATTGTTTATTTATAGCAGCTAACTGTGTCTGCATTTCTTCACTGTTCGCCGCTAACTGAGTCTGCATTTCTACCGATTGTTTATTTATAGCCGTTAACTGTGTCTGCATTTCTACACTATTTGCCGCTAACTGTGTCTGCATTTCTACACTATTTGCCGCTAACTGTGTCTGCGTTTCTGCCGATTGTTTATTGATGGCCGTTAACTGTGTCTGCGTTTCTTCACTATTCGCCGCTAACTGTGTCTGTATTTCATTGGTTATGTCCTTTCTCATCTCACTAAGCTGTTCTCGCGTACGAGCGGATGCTAATTCAATCACTTCGCGGATTTCTCCAAGAGTTGCCATCACAACAATAATATATTTGAGACATAGGGAAATGACATAAGGGCGGAGCCCTGGATACGCGCGCTCACATATATTAAATATACACACATTAACCCTTTACATACTCAGTTCATTTACTTTAAATTACTCCCACAAACTATAGCATCACTGAGTATAATTTACTTATTATTCCATTTAATTTTTAACCCTTTGATTCAGTTATAATCTTCCTGACCTTATTTCAATTACTAATATTAACCAATTAATAGAGTATTAATAAGTTTTTAAGGACAGACTGAAAGAGAAGGATGTAAACGAAAGATTCAAGAAGAGTATAAAGGAAGGACTAATGAAAAACCCTAAACAAACTTCAATTGCAGACGAATGGGCACTTTTGAAGAATGAAATAACAAAATCCGCAGAAGAAAACATTGGTAGGAAAGAAAGAATAGGTAGAAAACCGTGGATCACTCAGGATATACTAGAATTGATGGATGTAGGCGGAAACACAAGAATGTAAGAGATGAGAAGGGGAAAGCAGAATACAGACGTCTGAGAAATGAGGTTAACAAGAAGTGCAAGGAAGCGAAAGAAAAATGGTTGAAAGAGAAATGTGCAGGTATAGAAAATTGTCTGAAATTAGGTAAAGTAGACACAGCTTATCGAAGGATTAAGAATACGTTTGGGGAAAAGAAGACTAAGTGCTGTAATATTAAGGACACAAATGGAAAGCCTCTAACAGATAGGGAAGAAAAGGTTGAGAGATGGAAAGCTTACATAGAGAGTTTGTATAAGGGAAAGGAGATTGAGAATCATATAATGGAAAGGGAGGAGGAAATTGATGAGGATGCGAAAGGAGATTTAATATTGAGATCAGAATTTGATAGAGCTTTGGAAGACTTAAGCAGGAACAAAGCACCAGGCATAGATGATATACCGATTGAGTTGCTACGCTGCATAGGAGATGAAGGTCTGATCAGGTTATTTCACTTGGTGTGTAGGATTTATGAGACAGGTGAGGTACCCCCTGATTTCAAGAAGAATGTAATCATCCCTATACCAAAGAAAGTGGGAGCTGACAGATGTGAAGATTACCGTACAATCAGCTTGATTACTCATGCTTCAAAGATCCTGTCTAGGATAATTTACAAGAGGATTGAAAGCCAGATAGAAACGGAGTTGGATGAAGACCAGTTTGGTTTCAGGAGAAATGTAGGAACAAGGGAAGCTGTACTAAGTCTTAGGCTGATTTTGGAAGGTAGAATAAGGAAAGATAAGAGAACGTTCATGGCTTTTGTAGACTTAGAAAAGGCTTTTGATAACGTTGATTGGACTAAATTGTTTGACATTTTGAAATCGATTGGAATAAAGTACAGGGATAGGAGGGTGATATACAATCTATACAGAAACCAGACAGCAGTCATTCGAAATGAAGGACATGAGAGAGAAGCTGGTATTCAGAAAGGTGTAAGGCAAGGCTGCAACTTATCACCCATACTTTTCAATCTTTACATTGAACAAGCAATGAAGGAAATTAGAGAAAAATTTAAAGTGGGAGTGAAGATTCAAGGAGAAATAATTTCAACTCTGAGATTTGCTGATGACATAGTCATCTTGGCCGACAAGCCTGAAGATTTGAATGAGTTTTTGAATGGTATGGACTCCGTCTTACAGAAAGAATTCATGATGAAAATTAATAAATGTAAAACAAAAATACTGGAATGCAGCCGAAATAAATCAGAAACCTCTATGGAGATCAAATTGACAGGTGAAAAGCTGAAGGAAGTAGAAGACTTCTGTTACTTAGGAAGTAGAATGACCAGTGATGGACGAAGCAAAGAGGATATAAAAAGTAGGTTGGCTCAGGCAAAGAAAGCTTTTCTACAAAAAAGGAATCTGCTGACATCGAATATAGATTTAGGTATTAGGAAGTCATTTTTGAAAGCCTTTGTCTGGAGCGTGGCGCTCTATGGAAGTGAAACTTGGACTATTGGTGTAGCAGAAAAGAGGAGAATTGAAGCATTTGAAATGTGGTGTTACAGGAGAATGATGAAGATCAGATGGGTAGATAGGGTTACAAACATAGAGGTATTAAGACGAGTGGGAGAGGAGAGATGTTTCTGGCGACTGCTAATGAAGAGAAGAGATAGGTTGGTAGGACACATACTAAGACACCCAGGAATAGCAAGCTTAGTTATGGAAGGAAGGGTCGAGGACAAGAACTGTAGGGGTAGACCAAGGTTAGAATATGTTAAACAGATTGCCTCAGATGTAGGGTGTGGTAGTTATGTAGAGATGAAACGATTAGCTCAGGACAGGGAGGCATGGAGAGCTGCATCAAACCAGTCAAAAGACTGAAGACTCAAACACACACAAGGTCCAACCTTCCTGTCAAATAATTCTTTGAGTTTGGCTTTTCTACACAAAGCTAATTTAATTTTATTGGGCGCCTGGAACAGTTTGTTCTAATTTTAATCAAAGTTCAAACACTTAACTTGTTCAACATTTACTTTATTGCAAACTCCATGACTTTATATTTTCAAACATTTGGCGGTACTATCTTCGCCTAACTTACGTTAATAAACTTACCACATGCCGGTGATCAATTTTTTTTAACTCTAAAACACAAATGCCACACGTTCGGAAGCCAAAGTAACTCTTATATACCCTTGGAAAATAGCATGTAGACAAGATTCAAAATTTCGGGGTCGTAATGGATTTTTGTGAATGTGATTTAGAGGTTTTGCTATCAACATAACTTCCAGGGTTCATAAGGTTAACTTATTATTACAAAGCCAAGAAAACAACAGGATCTACTAACAAATGAAATTTAATAACTGAATCAAACATAAAACACTTAACAATAAACCACCCTTATATTGTTCACTCGCACGTGAACAGATCTGACACTGACCAGCCTGACGTACCATGATAACACGGCATGACAGCTGTCAAACAAGCATTGTGACTGCAATGTCACTTAATTCAAAGTAACAAAAGAAAACGGATCACAAGATCCAAAAATAACAAACAAATAAAATAGTACAAGAATTTAATATTTATGAGCGACATGCGTTTTAAGACTAGTTTAAGTAATGAGCACTTTGACGGGCGCTCGCTTCCGACCAAAACAGTTGGTTCGGGAACGAACTCCGTACTGCGAAGGACGAATTACGGAAATGTGGGAACAACAATTACATATTTATATACACTACTGACATGCTCTAACCTTAGGTTACCACAACCAAATACACGTGTGTATTATTTAAAATAAGGGCTGCGGAATTACCGTCTTATACCTTAAACACTAGGAAAGCATAACATGACATGAACAAGTTTGGCCGGTTGCCAAATTATATTTATAATGAATACAATGGCCTTGAAAATAAGAGCCAACAACAACAAAATACAAATTTTAATTCTCACGCCAGAAAATTTGGCGTTTTAAAACAATGAACAAATAAGTCGTAGTAATGATAAAAGAAACTTGGATCGACAACATGGCAACTCCCCAAATTAAACCAAATAAAATAACCTTAACTCATTAGGCTTTAAAGCAAACATAACGTGTCATAACCGAGCTGGGGACAGCCGGGCCTGTTATCGCATCTCCGAGTGAGTGGCTGATTTCTTCCCCCACGTAGTAATTAGTGCCACGCTAAATATAGATTCTGGCCCATAGCCAGCGTCCAGCACCTTTGCTAATCGCCACCTGTTAAACGCGTACAAACAAAATATCACATTATCTCAAAACATCCTCTCAGAGATTTTTAAGAACACATCTCCAGGTCAAACTTACCCCCAAGGGTAACTAATTTGCCGGAATGATGTCGCAGTCAAGGACAGGCTTTACCTTTCCTTATCATCACTTACACCCAAACACACGTGGCACTTTTCTCGAAGATCTCGTCGTAGCATGAATCAGCACACCCCTCAGATAATGACACACAACATGTCCAAATGACAAAAGAATTAATAACTGGAATCAGACTTAGCCCGAGTTATCTAAGCAACAAAACACTAATTTTCCCCCCACGTAGTAATTAGTTTAACATATCATTAATTCAGTCCATTTATCATTGTCGTTCCTAGGTTCTCATTCATGGCTACACTTTTTATTGATACGTTAATCATATGCGGCCATTTCGCTATAAGAATTACGTATACATAAGGACAACATTTAAGTTACAAAATTTTCTGTACAACATAATTGTCACGCAATGCCAAAATTTACTACACGCATGTCAGTTAAGAAATCAAACCCTAAAAATTAAATTAAACCACACAAATAAAATCTGTACAAAGTTCCACACATCTCTCGCGATTCCCCTCGTCCAAAATCAATAAATCAATTTTTTAATACTCATCACTTAAACTGCTTTCCAGAGGCCTTCAGCCTCGTCATCTCCCATCATTAGGCCTTTTAGCCCATAAAACTCATGGTAATGGAGGATGAAACTTGTTATCTTCTCTCCATGGTCGTCATCTTGCTGCTGTTAAAACACAATTAAATTAAAGTTTTAAACTGTTCTATCTGCGTTATGAGTATTTTATTTCCTCATATCATCCTATGCAGAATCGTAGACTTTCCCTATTCTATGGCTAATTGCCATCTCACAATTTATGAAATTTATAACTTCGTTGTCGACACACAACTAGAATTTTAAAACCATACCGTCTTAAGGACGTCTTAAAATGACTGTCGAAAAATAATTAGGAGTGCCCCGGTTCATCTCAGACATTTGTATTTATACAGAAAGCCTAAAGTTTCAATGGTGGGAGAAAATAGCTCCTCAATATTTTAAATAATGGGCCTATAATTATGTGTGACCTCTCAAAAATCTTGTATTTTCTCACAGGTCGCGAATCTGCCGTCGAACACGCAAACCGATCGCTAGATCTTTTTATAACCGATTGGCGCGCAAAACACACTGACGCTATGTTCAGGCGTCATGTTTTCTTATTGGTCAGATAAGTTGGCGTCGGAGTTCTGACCTTACAAATCCCGCCCTTATTTTCACGTCACGATACTTGTCCTCTCTCTCACTCCTTGCCTTGTACCCAGCATTTTGGCCTGTCGATGGTCACGTACGCCACAGCGTCATATCTGATTTTCTCAGAAATATAAGAATAGCATTGGTTGTGAAACTGTCGGTAGTTTCCAGCCAGCACGTAACCCGTCTTACCAAGTCCAGATTACTTGCTACATCAATTTACTCAAATATCCAGCATATCATGTATTTAGCATTTCCAGCGTTTTTAATAATATGAAACATTATTATTGGACACAATGATAAGGGTTCACTTTGAATATTAAAAAATGCAGTTTGATTGCTAAAATAGATTCGTAGATATTCAGTATCGTTTAAATATTTCGGTTGGTCGCCATGTTGGATTGTTAAATGTATAGGCCATAGAGTCATGTACCATTAAAGGAAAATTATTGCGTAGGTTCATTATTCAAATTTTCACTTCGATCGCATGACTTCATCACAATGAATAAAATCTTAATATTAAAATTCGCACAGCCGCCATCTTGAGGTTATGTAAACAATTGAACTAAATTAGATACCAGTGGATTACAATGTGTATAAATATTTCCTGTGCCAGGTTTCAGTGCGCTTGGAACATTAAATCGCGAGAAAGGTATATTTAAAATTTTCAAATTCGCTTGGCCGCCATGTTCGTTTTGTAGTTAACCGGTTTTTGAAAGTCTAATAGATGGACTTCCAGTAGTGCCCTTTATCTCCGTACAAAATTTCAGGGTTTTACCGCTAATAGTTTCAGAGATATAGAATGCCGGTGAAATATTTCGCACATCCGCCATCTTGTGATTATGTAAATAATTGAACGAAGTTAGATGTCGGTGCATTACAATGTATATAAACATATACTGTACCAAGTTTCATTGCGTTTGGTTGGTCAAATCGCGAGAAACGTCTATTTAGAAGTCGCAAACTCGCTTGGCCGCCATGTTGGTTTTGTAGTTACCAGGTTTTCAAAAGTCACATAAGTGAACTTATAGTAGTTCCCTCTATCACCATAGAAAATGTCAGGGTAATATCGGTAATAGTTTCGGAGATATTGAATGCTGGTGAAATATTTCGCACAGCCGCCATGTTGGATTGGTGAGTCGTAACAAAATTTGAAGGGCACGGTCGAGGTCGCCGGGAATAGTGCTATGAACTTTCCGAGTTTCATTGAAATCGCTTTAGCCGTTTAGATTTTATTAGGGGGGGGGGACACACACACGAATCACACACACACACACGGACAAAAGGTGATCTCATAAGCCTATTTTTTCAAAATTGAAAATAGGCTAAAAAAAACTAATTATACCAGAACAACAGGAATCATCAATCACGTCATGAAGCCATCTCTTGTCCAAAGGCATACACGCTTGCGTTTGTATAACACATTAGCCAGACCAACCCTGTCCTATGGCAGCGAGGCATGGACAATAAGACTCAGGACATCTCCAGACTCACAGCACGCGAAATGACCTTTATGCGCCGAACAGCAGGCTATACTAAATGGGATCATAAGAGATACGAGGATGTGCTGAAGGAACTAAAAGTGAAACCAATAACTACATACATTTGTGACTACCAAGAGAACTGGAAGCATCATGTCCAAAGGATGGAACCTGGAAGATTACCAAAGGAGATCCTTCGCTACCAGCCACGGGGAAATAGATCGATAGGACGTCCGATGAAGATATGGAGGGAAAGTGCAAGACCGTAACGGGACATTTGGCCCAATACTTGGAAGAAAGATGATGATGATAATAATAATTATAAAAATAATAATAATAATCACAATGTCACAATATCCTAGATATAATCCTAGCTCTGTCATACGTCCTATCATCCATCACCATTCACACGGGGTAATCAGCAGTATTCACCATGTTTACGGCGACGGAGGACGAGTGGTAAGATTCCATTCTTATTAATTTATTTAAGGTGACGTGGACTGTGGATCACCCTGTTTACGATGATAGAGGACAACTGGTAAGATTCCATCCTTAGTAATTTATTTAAGGTGACGTGAACTGAAGATCACCATGTTTTCGATGATGTAGAGGGCAAGTGGTAAAATAATGAATGATCGTGTGGCCTCCAGAGAGGCAGAGTGCAGGTCTTGCTAGTTGACGCCCGTGGGCGACCTGCGCGTCGTAATGAGGATGAAGTGATGATGAAGGCGGCACATACACCCAGTCTCCAAGCCAAGGGAATTAACCCCAGGAGATTAAAATCCCTGATGGCTCGGCCGGGAATCGAACCCGGGGCACTTCGGGCCAAAGACTTGTGCGCTAACCATTTAGCCACGGAGCCGGACAGTGGTAAGATTTCATCCCTAGTAATTGAATTAAGGTGACGTGAATTGTGGATCACCATGTTTACTATGATGGGGGACAAGTGGTAACATTTCATTCTTATCAACTTATTTGAGGTGACGTGGACTATAGATCACCTTGCTTACGATGATGGGGGACAAGTGGTAAGATGGCATTCGTATTAATTTATTAAAGTAACGTGGACTATAGATCACCATGCTTACGATGATGGGGGACAAAGGGTAGGATGTCATTCATATTAACTTATTTAAAGTGACGTGGACTACAGTATAACGGCAGACCAAGGGATTGTGTTCTGTGTGCAAGTTAGGCTGTGTGAATTAAAATGGTCACAGTTTGTTTGTCTCTAATGTGCAATTTCACGTTTAATGCAACAACAGGCGAGTGGGTTGGAAGTATAGGGGAAGAGGGGAGGGAGCAAGACGACAAAGAGGGACATAGAAGAGGGGAAGAAGACAAAATCGGGTTTGTCAAGATTCCTCTGAGTTATGGGCTAATCCTTGTGTGGCAAAGGCAATGACCAGAGTAATGTGGTCAGTCTGGAGACACAAGACGGCTAATGAGCTATGTGCATGCCAGGGCGTCAATCAAACGTTATCAACACTACAATTCTGGAAATATATCTCACTATTTGTGCAAAACCAACATAACTCATGTTGGGGAAGAGGATATTATAAAGATTGGGAAAAATATGCATATCATAGAGTAATAATAATAATAATAACTAGCGGGCCTGTGCGAGAATTCTCGCATGACTATAAACCACCCACCTGGCTTTACTGTTATGCGGGCTTCTATAAATATGTGTAATTGTTTAAACGCACTTAAAACAAGTAGTTCCGTGAAGAACTATACAGCCTATTTTCATATATCCTACTTATGCTAATTGCCACTATCAACATACACAATTTCAGTTTGATTGCTGTAATAGATTCGTAGATATTGAGAACCGACTAAATATTTCGGATGGTCGCCATGTTGGATTTTATATATGAATGTCCTAGAGTTATGTACTGTTACATGCAGATTATTGTGAACGTGTAGTATTCAAACTTCAATCGCACAATTAGGACACAAGTAGTAACAAGGAGATTTTAAAATGTTTCACAGCTGCCATCTTGAGGTTATGCAAAAAATTGAAATAAATTAGATGCAAGTGGATTAACATTCGTATAAAGATTTACTGTACCAAGTTTCACTGCACGCGGATGGTTAAATTGCGAGAAACGTCCATGTGAATATTTATAATTCGCGTCGCCGCCATGTTGGATTTGTGATCACCAGGTTATTTAAAGTCCTATAGGTGAACTTAAGTTCATAGCCCCTATGAACATTAAAAAATGCAGTTTGATTGCTAAAATAGATTCGTAGATATTCAGTATCGTCTAAGTATTTCGGATGGTCGCCATGTTGGATTGTTAAATGTATAGGCCATAGAGTCATGTACCATTAAAGGAAAATTATTGTGTAGGTTCATTATTCAAACTTTCACTTCGATCGCATGACTACATCACAAGAAATAAAAACTTAATTTTAAAATTCGCACTACCGCCATCTTGAGGTTATGTAAACAATTTAACTAAATTAGATACCAGTGGATTACAATGTGTATAAATATTTCCTGTACCAGGTTTCAGTGCGCTTGGAACATTAAATCGCGAGAAAGGTCTATTTAAAATTTTCAAATTCGCTTGGCCGCCATGTTCGTTTTGTAGTAAACCGGTTTTTGAAAGTCTTATAGAAGGACTTCCAGTAGTGCCCTTTACCTCCGTACAAAATTTTAGGGAGATACCGCTAATAGTTTCAGAGATATAGAATGCCGGTGAAATATTTCGCACATCCGCCATCTTGTGATTATGTAAACAATTGAACGAAGTTAGATGTCGGTGCATTATAATGTATATAAACATATACTGTACCATGTTTCATTGCGTTTGGTTGGTCAAATCGTGAGAAACGTCTATTTAAAAGTCGCAAATTCGCTTGGCCGCCATGTTGGTTTTGTAGTCACCAGGTTTTCAAAAGTCACATAAGTGAACTTATAGTAGTTCTCTCTATCACCATAGAAAATGTCAGGGTAATATCGGTAACAGTTTCGGAGATATTGAATACTGGTGAAATATTTCGCACAGCCGCCATGTTGGATTGGTGAGTCGAAACAAAATTTGAAGGGTACGGTCGAGGTCGCCCGGAATAGTGCTATGAAATTTCCGAGTTTCATTGAAATCGCTCCTGCCGTTTAGATTTTATTAGGGGGGGGGGAAGGGACACACACACGAATCACACACACACACACACACACACACACACGCACACACACACGGACAAAAGGTGATCTCATAAGCCTATTTTTTCAAAATTGAAAATAGGCTAAAAACGAGATTTTAAAATCACGCACAGCAGCCATCTTGTGGTTATGCAAACAATTGAAATAAATTAGATGCCAGTGGATCAACATTTGTATAAGCATTTAACGTGCAACGTTTCACGGCACTCGGACAGTTAATTCGCGAGAAACGTCCATTTAAATATTTATACTTCGCGTCGCCGCCATGTTGGATTTGTGCTCACCAGGTTACTGAAAGTCCTATAGGTGAACATATGTTCATAGTCTCTATGAACATAAAAAAATTCAGTTTGGTTGCTGTAAAAGATTCATAGATATTGAGAACCGTCTAAATATTTCGGAAGCTCGCCATTTAGGATTGTTATATGTATAGGCCATAGAGTTATGTACCATTCAAGGTCAATTATTGCCCAGGTTCATTATTCAAACTTTCACTTCGATCGCATGATTACGACACAAGAAATAAAAACTTAATTTTAAAATTTCGCACTGCCGCCATCTTGAGGTTATGTAAACAATTGAATTAAGTTAGATGGCAGTGCATTACAAACTGCAAAATCATTTACTGTACCACATTTCACGGCGCTCAGAGAGTTAAATCACGAGAAAAGTCTATTAAAATATTTCAAATTCGCTTGGTCGCCATGTTCGTTTTGTACTTTACAGGTTTAAGAAATATACATAGGTAAACTTGTATCAGTACCCTTTATCACCGTACAAAATTGCAGGGTGATATCTGTAATAGTTTCGGAGATATAGAATGTCAGTGAAATATTTCGCACAGCCGCCATTTTGAGGTTATGTAAACAATTGAACTAAATTAGACTCCAGTGCATTACAGTGTGTATAAACAATTGCTGTACCAAGTTTCATTACGTTTGGATAGTTAAATCGTGAGAAAAGTCTATTTAAAAGTCTCAACTTCGCTTGGCCGCCATGTTGGTTTTGTAGTCACCAGGTTTTTGAAAGTCTCATAGGTGAACTTCTAGTAGTGCCCTTTATCACAGTACACAATTTCAGGGCGATATCGGTAATAGTTTCGGAGATATTGAATGCTAGTGAAATATTTCGCACAGCCGCCATGTTGGATTGGTGAGACGTAACAAGATTTGAAGGGCACGGTCGAGGTCGCCGGGAATAGCCCTATGAACTAACCGAGTTTCATTGAAATCGCTCCAGCCGTTTAGATTTTATTAGGGGGACACACACACACACCTCTCTCTCACACACACACACACACACACACACACACGGACAAAAGGTGATCTCATAAGCCTATTTTTTCAAAATTGAAAATAGGCTAAAAATGTGGGTTGTATGTGCCCCATGTGTACAGACTGCTCGCCCGGCGCTAGTGATATGCGGGTTGAGCACAACACACTTCAGGCAGGGGCTACCATCTTGTTAATTTGTTTAAAATCACTTTATAAACAAATACATATATTTCCAAAAAGGTGGTATATTGGCTTTCCCGGCCGGTGAATTAAAACTCAGCAATTCTTCTAGGTTTGTGCCGTGTCTTGTGTGGGGTTTCGCCTAGGACACCAAGCTAGGCTCATCGGCGGGCTCTTGGTGCCCCCGCCCGGACCCCCACAGTAGTGACGAACTGCGCGCCACCTCCCTTTATATAAGGTGCAACTGCACCACTTGACTACGAGAACTAAAAGCTCAAGCAGCCTTAACCTCCCTATGAAGGCTTCCAAAAAGATGGTATATTGGCTTTCACGGCCGGTGAATTAAAACTCAGCAATTCTTCTAGGTTTGTGCCGTGTCTTGTGTGGGGTTTCGCCCAGGACACCAAGCTGGCTCATCGGCGGGCTCTTGGTGCCCCCGCCCGGACCACCACAGGAGTGACGAACTGCGCGCCACCTCCCTTTATATAAGGTGCAACTGCACCACTTGACTACGAGAACTAAAAGCTCAAGCAGCCTTAACCTCCCTATGAAGGCTTCCAAAAAGATGGTATATTGGCTTTCACGGCCGGTGAATTAAAACTCAGCAATTCTTCTAGGTTTGTGCCGTGTCTTGTGTGGGGTTTCGCCTAGGACACCAAGCTGGCTCATCGGCGGGCTCTTGGTGCCCCCGCCCGGACCACCACAGGAGTAACGAACTGCGTGCTACCTCTCTTTATAGAGAGTGCATCTGCACCACTTAACTGCGAGAACTGAAAGCTCAAGCAGCTTAACCTCCCTATGAAGGCTTCCAAAAAGATGGTATATTGGCTTTCACGGCCGGTGAATTAAAACTCAGCAATTCTTCTAGGTTTGTGCCGTGTCTTGTTTGGGGTTTCGCAGTTCATTACTTCTCTGGGGGTCCGGGCGGGGACACCAAGAGCCCGATGAACCAGCTTGGTGTCCTAGGCGAAACCCCACACAAGACATGGCACAAACCTAGAAGAATTGCTGAGTTTTATATTTCCGTTGATGCAAGATTTTTCCTGTACTATTGAGACTATTTGGAAGATTTTTGTACAAACCGCACCTTCTAATTCCCTCTGTTTTTTTAGGAGCTTGAATTTTGTGTGCCATACACCTTAGCCTATTATATATAAAGAAAATCTCCTTCTTCTGTCGATTTTGGCCTACTGTGGACCGCGTTGAACAATCGGCCGACTTGCCAATCTCTTCTTCTCCTCCCAGAATTTCTTCATGCGTTCGCTGAGTCTCCTCCTTCTTTCTTCGGGCCGATAACCTAGATGTTAGGCCCCTTTGAACAACAATTATCATCATCATTATTATTATCTTCTTTCTTCAGACCAGATGACCTTGGCTTTTGAGCTAGGTTTTTCCTGAAACCTTTTAAAGTTATCAACCTTCCTTCGAAACAGTGATTTGTTGAGAATATCTTCTTGAGTGATGCCAACTCCTTTGAGATCTGCTCGTGTTTCCTCAACCCATTTTGTGGTGGACTTTAATTTACTAATGTAAGTGAATATCCTTTTGGTTAACCTATTTTTGCTCATTAATGTGAGGTGACCAGGAAATGTAATCCTTCTCTTACGCATCGTGTCCGTAAGTTTCTCCGTCTGGTTGTACAAGTCACTATTCTTCTGTCTCCTCCATAAGCCATCTGCTCTCTGTACTGGCCCCAGTATATAATAATAATAATAATAATAATAATAATAATAATAATAATAATAATAATAATAATAATAATAATTGTTATTATATCGTATGGCCTCGGGTGCCGGGTGCAAGCTTTGTTATTTGACACCCAGAGGGTAGCTTGCATGTCGAATTTCGTTGTTCTTTGAAGCACTATGAAAGTCAAGGAGGTTAGATATCTAAGCTCCTTGAACGCTATAGCACTTTCTAGTAGAGAAATGAGGAACTTTGTGTTGGCGGGAACTACCGAGATTAATTTTGCCATTATGAACACGGCCTACTGAATTGAAACGGGTTCTTTGACATCCCAACATCGTATGACATACGTGTCGTAATTTTTGCCGCCTTTCAAAAATCACTTACCACGGCCAGGAGCGAACCTGCAAGCTTGGGGCTAGTAGACCGACACGTTAACCACTCACCCGCCGTGGCAAGCTATATATGCAGATGGAAAGATACCTTAGTTGTGATAATTAAGAGTTGCTGTGAAGTACTCTAGCCTACCTCGTATCCCGTGAAAAAGGTTAGGTATAGAACAAATAATTGTTAATAATATTAAACTTTTGTCTCTAGATTGCTTTCAGCGTTAGAGTGAAATGTGTTGCTTATTCAATTTAATCGATGTAGGTACTTTTCAGTCGGTCAACACAATGTAATCCCAATTTCTGGGACTTGCGAAAAAATAATGTGTAAATATTACACATGACTGAAAATATACATATTATGTATATTTGTTGTGGACCACAGAAGAGGGACAAAACTATGGGATGACAGGTTTTGCTCAATAAGTGAGCATCATCAGATCCAAATAAGCTCTACAAACATTATCAAACCCACATTTACAATCACAAACGGCGTCTGTCCTCCAAATACAAAGGGCACGACAAGAAACTTTGAATGTGTGGCAACTGTTGCTGAAAAAATACTACAGCATTCGGAAAAAGAACTATTTATTTTGATATCTACAACGTTGCAAGAGTAGCGGCTTCGGTGGCGTAGTTGGTAGCCCAAGATCGCGGGTTCAAAGCCGGCTGAAGTCGTCAGATTTTTAAGACCGTTAAAAAATCCCTCAGTATGCCTTCCTTCGGAGGGGAAGTAATGCCGGCGGTCCCATGTCATAGATTTATGGCATGAAAGTGAACCTTCCACTAATTACACCTGTTCGAAGCTAAATTTTAGTTTGATACCACTATATTAGTTCCAACGTTTGCCGCCAGGTGCTGACTTCGATGGCATTTAGTAGGTACGTCTTCAGCTAGCTGTCGTGGATGGTAGCATTTGGTAGCAAAAGTAGGAACTACTTGAAAAAAAGAATCGTCTGCAGTTCTTCTACCTGAATCACAGATAACACACACTAATGCTGTCATCACAATTAACACCGGTTATCAGACACACCCAAAGTACACGAGGCTACATGACCGCGTTGTTGCAGCCCCTAAACTGAGGAACCAACCAACAATCGTTGCAAGTCTGAGAAATGACGATCCCATCCACAAGCAGTCTCATTCCACCAACTGATCTATGTTGCTGTGATACAAAGCAACAAACCCTAACTACTGTACAATTGTAAACTAATATGTGGAAATGATCTAGAAGTACTCTGCTGAGATAATGGTACTAACATATACATAAACGGTGTTTGACTACTAATAATGTGTTGAAAGAACTGCTATAAAGACTTATCTGAATTGTGGTATATTTACAAGCTGCTGTGAGTATCACGAACCCCATACAAGGATAGAATCTTGATGAGAATCTCCTACTCATTGCCAAATCATTTTGTTTTTCCTTATTTCTGAAATCCATTATCCGGTTCAAATCAAGCAGACTAGAGTAGACTATATTTTAGAAACCTAAGGTTGTCCAAGTGAATCAAAGTGTAGTCTATAATTTATCCATACGTAATGATATAAAATTATTCATATTTTTAGCCTATTTTCATTTATGAAAAAAAAAAAAAGGCCTATGAAATCAACTTTTGTCCGTGTGTGTGTCTGCTGTGCGTGTCTGTCTGTCTCTGTCTGTCTGTCTGTCTGTCTGTGTGTGTGTGTCTGTCTGTGTGTGTCTGCTGTGCGTGTCTGTCTCTGTGTGTATCTGTCTGTGTCTGTCTGTGTTTCTGTCTGTGTCTGTCTGTGTCTGTCTGTGTGTGTCTGCTGTGCGTGTCTGTCTCTGTGTGTATCTGTCTGTTTTTCTGTCTGTGTCTGTCTGTCCGTCTGTCTGTGTGTGTCTGTCTGTGTGTGTCTGCTGTGCGTGTCTGCCTCTGTGTGTATCTGTCTGTGTCTGTCTGTGTTTCTGTCCGTGTCTGTCTGTCTGTCTGTCTGTCTGTCTGTGTGTGTGCGTCTGTGTGTGTCTGTCTGCGTGAGTCTGTGTTTCTGTCTGTGTCTGTCTGTCTGTGTGTGTGTCTGTGTGTGTGTGCGTCTGTGTGTGTCTGCGTGAATCTGTGTTTCTGTCTGTGTCTGTCTGTCTGTCTGTCTGTATATGTGTCTGTCTGTGTATGTCTGTCTGTATATGTGTCTGTCTGTGCGTGTCGGTCTGTCTGTTTCTGTCTGTGTGTCTGTCGGTCTGTCTGTCTGTCTGTCTGTGTGTGTATGTGTGTCTGCCTGTCTGTCTGTGTGTGTGTGTGTCCACCCCTAATAAATTCTAATCGGCTGGAGCGATTTCAATGAATCTCAGCTAGGTTATAGCAGCATTTTGGCCCACCCCGTCCGTGCTCTTCAAATTTCATTACGTTTCTCCAATCCAACATGGCGGCAGTCCGAAATATTTCACCGGTATTCTATACCTCCGAAACTATTGCCGGTATCACCCTGAAGTTTTGTACGGTGATAAAGGGCATTACTAGAAGTTCACCTATGAGACTTTCAAAAACCTGTTAACTACAGAATGAAAATGACGGTCAAACGAAATTGAAACTTAAAATTGCCCTTTATCGCGATTTAACCATCCAAACGCAAAGAAACTTGGTACAGAAAATGTATATACACATTGTAATGCATTAGCATCTAATTTAGTTCAGTTGTTTACATAACTTAAAGATGGCGTCTGTGCGAAACATTACACCGGCATTCTATATCTCCGAAACTATTACTGATCTCACCCTGACATTTTGTGCGGTGCTAAAGGGCACTACTACAAATTCATCTATCTAACTTTCAAAAATCTGTAAAGTACAAAACGAACATGGCGGCCAAGTGAATTTGAAACATTTTAGTAGACTTTTCTCGCGATTTAACCATCTGAGCGCAGTGAAGTGTGGTACAGTAAATGTTTATACATATTGAAATGCACTGGCATATAATTTAGTTCATTTGTTAACATAACCTCAAGATAGCGGCTGTGCGAAATTTTAAATTAAGTTTTTATTTCTTGTTTATCGAATCATGCGATCGAATTGAACGTTAGAATAATGAATCTACGCAATAATCGTCATCTAATAGTACATAACTCTATGGCCTACATATATAACAAGTAGTTCCGTGAAGAACTAAATGGCCTATTTTCATATATCCTACTAATATTAATTGCCTCTATCAACATACAAATTGTCAGTTTGATTGCTGTAATAGATTCGTAGATATTGAGAACCGTAAAAATATTTTGGATGTTCACCGTGTTGGATTGTATATTATAGGCCTTAGGTTTATGTACTATTACATCAAGATTATTGTGTAGGTGTTTTATTCAAACTTCAATCGCATGATTATAACAAAAGAAATAAAAGCGGGATTTTAAAATTTGGCTCAGCCGCCATCTTGTGGTTATGAAAATTATTTAAATGAATTAGAGGCCAGTCGATTAAAATTTGTATAAGCATATATCGTATGAAGTTTCACTGCGCTCGAATGGTTAAAACGCAAGAAAGTTCCATTTGAATATTTAAATTTCGCGTCGCCGCCATGTTGAATTTGTGCTCGCCAGGTTATTGAACGTCCCATAGGTGAACTTATGCTTATAGCCTCTATACACTTACAAAATTTCAGTTTGATTGCTGTAGAAGATTAATAGATATTGAGAACCATCTAAATATTTCGGATGGTCGCCATGTTGGATTTTAATAAATGTAGGCCATAGAGTTATGTACTATTAGATGATGATTATAGTGTACGTTCATTATGCAAATGGTGATTTGGATCGCATGATTAGAACACAATAAATTAAAACTTAATTTTCGAAATTCGCACAACCGCCATCTTGAGGTTATACAAACAATTTAACGAAATTAGACACTAGTGCATTACAATGGTTATAAACATTTCCTGTACCAGATTTCATTGCGTTTGGGTCATAAAATCGCGAGAAATGTCTATTTAAAACTTTCAAATTCGCTTGGCCGCCATGTTCGTTTTGTAGTTAACCGGGTTTTGAAAGTCTCATAGATGAACTTCCAGTAGTGGCCTTTATCTCCGTACAAAATTTCAGGGTGATACCGGTAATAGTTTCAGAGATATAGAATGCCGGTGAAATATTTCGCACAGCGGCCATCTTGAGGTTGTGTAAACAATTGAACGAAGTTAGATGTCGGTGCATTACAATGTGTATAAACATATACTGTACCATGTTGCATTGCGATTAGTTGGTTAAATGGCGAGAAACGTCTATTTAAAGTCGCAAATTTGCTTGGCCGCCATGTTGGTTTTGTAGTTACCAGGTTTCAAAAGTCACATAGGTGAACTTTTAGTACTTCCCATTATCACCGTACAAAATTCCAGGGTGATATCGGTAATAGTTTCGGAGATATTGAATGCTGGTGAAATATTTCGCACAGCCGCCATGTTGAATTGGTGAGATGTAACAAAATTTGAGGAGCACGGTCGGGGTCGCGCGGAATAGTGCTATGAACTTACCGAGTTTCATTGAAATCGCTCCAGCCGTTCAAAAGTTATTAGGGACACCCCCCCCCCCCCCACACTCACGCACACACACACGGACAAAAGGTGATCTCATAAGCCTATTTTTTCAAAATTGAAAATAGGCTAAAAATCCGACATGGCTGCCATCTGAAATATTTAGACGTTTCTCAATATCTATTAATCTATTACAGCAACCAAACTGAAATTTTGTATGTTGATAGAGGCTATGAACCTAAGTTCACCTATGGGACTTTCAATACCATGGTGAGCACAAATCCATCATGGTGGTGACGCGAAATATAAATATTTAAATAGAAGTTTCTAGTGATTTGGCCATCCGACCGCAGTGAAACTTGGAACGGTAAATCTATATATATATAAAAATCAATGTAACGTGATAGTTTGTCTTGGGTATGTATGTCTCCTATGCGTTCATATACCATTCGTCCGATTGCGATGAAACTTGGGTTAGATGTTGAGTACACTCCAAGGAAGGTTTCTGACTTAGTAAATCCATTTTACAATAGGTAGCGCACGCGTAGATTCAACAAATGAGCGACGATGCGCGAAGCATTTCAACAAAGTCCCGTATGTGTTCATATACCATTCGTCCGATAGCGATGAAACTTGGGTGACATGTTGTGTACACTTACGTGAAGGTTTCAAAATTAGTGAATACATTTCACAGTAGATAGCGCACGAGTAGATTCAACAAATGAGCGACGACACGCAAAGCGTTTCAACAAAGTCCCGTATGCATTCATATACCATTCGTCCGATAGCTATGAAACTTGCGTAAAATGTTGTGTACATTGCAGGGAAAATTTCTGGCTTAGTACATCCACTTTACAATAGGCAGCGCACGAGTAGATTCAACAAATGAGCTACGACGCGCGAAGCATTTCAACAAAGTCACGTTTGCGTTCATATACCATTCGTCCGATAGCTATGAAACTAGGCTGAGATTTTGTACGGACTCCAGGGAAGGTTTCTAGCTTAGTAAATCCCTTTAAAAATAGGTAGAGCACGAGTAGAATCAACAAATGAGCGACGACGCGCGAAGCGTTTCAACAAAGTCCCATATAATTTCATATACCATTCATCCGATAGCGATGAAACTTGGGTGAGATGTTGTGTACACTCCAGGGAAGGTTTCTGGCTGAGTACATCCATATTACAATATGTAGCGCAAGAGTAGAATCAACAAATGAGCGACGACACGCGAAGCGTTTCAACCAAGTCCCGTATGCATACATGTACCATTCGTCCGTAGCTATGAAACTTGGGTGAGATGCTGTGTACACGTCATGGAAAATTTCTGGTTTAGTAAATCCCCTATACAATATGCAGCGCACAAGTTGATTCAACAAATGAGGGACGACGCGCGAAGCGTTTCAACAAAGCCCCGTATAAGGTCATATACCATTCTGCCGTTGGAGGTGAAACTTGGGTGAAATATGGTGGACACTCCTAGGAAGGTTTCTGGCTTAGTAAATACATTTCACAGTAGGTAGCACACGATTAGATTCGACAAATGAACGACGACACGCGGAGCGTTTCAATACAGTCCCCTATGTCTTCATATCCCATTAGTCCGATTGCGATGAAACTTGGGTGAAATGTTGTGGACACTTACGTGACGGTTTCTAACTTAGTAAATACATTTTACAGTAGGTAGCGCACGAGTAGATTCAACAAATGAGTGACGGAGCGCGAATCGTTTAAACAAAATCAGGTATGCGTTCATATACTATTCATCCGATTGCGATGAAACAATGATCAGTTATTGTGTACCCGCCAGGGAAGGGGACTTAGTAAATCCATTTCACAATAAGTAGCGCAAGAGTAGATGCAACAAATGGGTGACGACGCGCGAAGCGTTTCAACAAAATCCCTTATTGCGTTCATATAACATTCTTCGATTGCGATGAAACCTTGATGAGTTATTGCGTACACGCCAGGGAAGGGCTTCGACTTAGTAATACATTTCTCAATAGGTAGCGCACGAGTAGATTCAACAAATGAGTGACAGCGCACGAATCGTTTAAACAAAAACCCCTATACGTGCATATACCATTCATCTGATTGCGATGAATCATTGATGAGTTATTGTGTACACGCCAGGGAAGGGTTTCGACTTAGTAAATCCATTTCACAATAGGTAGCGTACGAGTAGATTCAACAAATGAGTGACAGCGATGAAAGTTTTGAAAGTTGTTGTGCACGCTCCCACGAATGGTTCTAAATTAGAAAATCCATTTTACGATAGCTTAGAGGCAGTTAACATGTCGTGTATCCAAGAGCACTTCAAGAAACAGAATTTCAACGCCAACACTTTCTTTGATTGGCATTGCAACGCATGCCGGGTACAGCTTGTGCTTATATAAATTTTAATCCACTGGAATCTAATTCATTTAAATTGTTTTCATACTTACAAGATGGCAGCTGTGCAAGTTTTAAAATCTCGTTTTTTCTTGTGTCCTAATCATGCGATTGAAGTTAGAATACTACTCCTACACAATAATCTTCATGTAATAGTACATAACTCTAAGACCTACATATATAAAAATCAACATGGTAACCATCCGAAATATTTAGACGCTTCTCAATATCTACGAATCTATTACAGCAATCAAACTGAAATTTTGTATGTTGATAGAGGCAATTAACATAAGTAGATCTAGTATATATGAAAATAGGCTGTGTAGTTCTTCACGGAATTACTAGTTTATTTCCTTATTGACAATGAATTTAAAGAGAAATACCCACAGATATTTGAAAAATCTACTGTATACACCTTAACCAATACAATTTTTAAATGATTATTTATTAAATAAATACCAGTTTTGGCCATATTATGGCAAACATTTTCAATTAAATGCACAAAGTACATTTTAAAACCATTTGATCTGATCTCTATTACAGATTGTTTTTTTGGAGACACACCATTTATTAATCCCCAAGCTGATTTAAAGGAATTATTCGAATAATCTTACATTAGCTAAGATGTTTGCCAGTTTGAGAGCATGTTTGTATTCATTCCGCTTGCAGAGATATCCATCCTTAGCAAAGTTGCATTTTGTGTCTTGTATATTTCACTATGCGCAAGGTCTTTCATGTTTTCAAGTATTTGGCTGATCCATTTATCCAATCGCTTCAAGTTATTCTGATCTGCAGATTTCTTTGTCTGAATAAGAGGACAATGTGTATTCAATGCGGATATAAAGATTCTGAATAACTTCCTGTAATATTTCCCTTATTTTCCAGTATTTTCGCAGTTTCTTCCATTAAAAGTGTCTTAAGTGATCCGAGTCTATTCTGGGATATCAGCTTAATTATTATCTTGTCCTGTGCCTTGTGACTAACATGGTTGAAGTACAGTAAATTAAATACCACTCCTGAATATTTTGATAAACTTGAACTTAGAAGTTCTCAGGGCGAAGGTCAGTGAGACAGGATTGCCCTCGTGTTGGCTCATCTGCAGTCTGCATTAAACCAAACGGTTTGGTTAGGTCAGGGGTGCACAACCATTTTATATGTGGGGGCCAAGTTTATTTTTACATAATAAGTGGCGGGCCGCAAGTTACCTCTCCACATAGGCTCTTGCCAAACTCTACCGCTGAAGCTAATTTTACTATTATCTGAATAACCTATTTTACCAGCAAAGAAAAACATGTGTTTTAATACAATTTTTGTGTCCTCTAAATGGTTTAAATCCATTTTTGAGCTTGCCACGGTGGGTGAGTGGATAGCGTGTCGGTCTACTAACCCCAAGATTGCAGGTTCGCTCCTGGCCGTGGTAAATGATTTTTTGAAAGGCGGCAAAAATTCGACACGCATGTCATACGATGTTGGCATGTCAAAGAACCCATTTGAATTCAGTAGGCCGTGTTCATAATGGCAAAATAAATCTCTGGAGTTTCCGCCAACACAAAGTTCCTTATTTCTCTACTAGAAAGCGCTATAGTGCTCAAGGACTTAGATATCTAACCTCCTTGACTTTGGTTGGTTGGTTGGTTCCTTAGTTTAGGGGCTGCGACAACGCGGTCATGTAGCCCCGTGTACTTTGGGTGTGTGTAGAATCTGTCTGATAACCGGTGTTAATTGTGATGACTGTATTAGTGTGTGTATCTGTTTTTTAATTCAAGTAGGGACTGCAACTTTGAATTTTCAAATAGTTCCTACTTTTGCCGCCAAACGCCACCGTCAACGACTACTAGGCCTAGTTCAGAACTAGCTACTAGACGCCACCGCAGTCGGCTCTTGGCAACGAACGTAGCAACCTAAGAGCGTTGTTTATATTCTTAACCTATCCAATTTAGTTTCACACAGGTGTAATTAGTGGAAAGATCTTTAACATGCCATAAATCTATGACATGGGACCGCCGGCTTTACTTCCCCTCCGAAGGAAGGCATACTGAGGGATTTTTAACGCTCTTAAAAAATCCGACGGCTTCGGCCGGGTTTGAACCCGCTATCTTGGGCATAGAAGCTCAGCATGCTACCAACTACGCCACCGAAGCCGCCCTCCTTGACTTTCATAGTGATTCAAGGAACAAAGAAATTCGACATGCAAGCTACCCTCTGGGTGTCAAATTACAAAGCTTGCACCCGAGGCCATACGATATTATTATTATTATTATCCATTTTTGAAGTTTTTGGGCAAATTGCGTTATTAAGCTATGAAATTACCGATTTACAATCAACTTACTCCTAATTCGAAATGGATTAGGGGTATATAAAATAAAATAATTTTTTAATATTTTTTTCGAAACATTTTTATAATTCTCTTATTTCAACTAGGGCCTACAATAACGGGAAAAATCTCATCATTCACAATCATTTTGTGAAATAGTATTTTTAATCTTCAGTAAAAATAACTGGACATCCCTGTTCGATGAGTAACACAAAATGTGCTGATTCGACTCGACTGTCCACACGTAAATGGATCTTATCTGCTTGAGTTATGCAGTTGCAGAATGCCTGGTGAGCGGTGAATCCCTAGCTATTTCAGCATTTCTGATTGATTGTTATTTAAGGATTAGGCCCCTATAGGCTATGCATTGAGCTAAGCAGCCCCATTTGCTGCACGCAATCCACTCTTTTTACACTAAATATCATTACATTAAACAATATTACAACACATTACATTAAATACTTTACAATACATTACAATAAATAATATTACAATACATTACATTCAATAATATTACATTACATTAAATACCAATATAATGCATTACATTAATAGTACAATATGCAACGAGCCTATAATGGCTATAATTAAGACACGAGTATTTTTATAAAACGAGCGTATGCGAGTTTTATAATTTCCATACGAGTGTCTTAATTACCATTATAGGCGAGTTGCATACGACTGTTTATGTTCGACGATAATTATAACTTTATTATATGTTTTAACATAAATATTCATAAATATCTGTTCAGTCTCTACAGTAGAATGTTGTGATCGGGTGCTGCGGTGGGTAGTATATCTCTCTTGTTCAAGCTCTCTGGACAACCGACGCATGCGCTCTGTGTGCTTCAATACCATATGTTCAGATTGCGCACCAGTATTCAGTAAAACTGTCACTGAAGTCGTGCCAAAACCACGCGCTGTGTAGAAATTGGTTTTGGGGATATTAAGGTACCGGTACAGTGCTATGTCTTGTCTCATATTCGCCAGTTTATTTACGCGAACATATGGACGGTGCGTATTCCATGTCGGTAATTTATTATAGTTCGATGTTGTGTTTATGTCCGACATGTTGGATTTTGAGTGCATGCGCGAAGGTATCGTTACCTAATTGGTCAATGAACGAGCTCTGATTGGCTGGAGAAACTGTATCATAATGAAAAAAGTCCTCTCGGCACGCCGGAAGGCGGAGGTAGATTTCACCGGACAAACTTGGGGATAGGCGAAAATAGGCAGAATATGCAGATTTTCGTAGAAGGATCAGACCTCATTTAATGCGAGAAGGTATTTTATAATTGAAGCTTAATTAACTTTGTTTTTCGTCATTTTATGCTTATTTTAAACATTTTATTGTCTTATGGGAACGGTAACCTTCTTGTCATTTGGGGTCAATTTTTATACTTGTGGTCACACTGTCCTTATGCTAGGTTTCGACACTGATGTGCAACTATGTAACGGTCTGTTACTTCTTCACGCAAAATTATATCTACCGCAGAGATTTTGGTTGGTTCCTCAGTTTAGGGGCTGCGACAACGCGGTCATGTAACCCCGTGTACTTTGGGATGGCTGTATTAGTCTGTAATTCAGGTAAGGACTGCAGACGGTCAATTTCAAGCAGTAGTTACTAATGTTGCTACCAGGTACTACCGTCAACGACACCTAGCTGTGAACTTGGCTACTAGATGCCACCGCAACCAGCAACTCGCAACGAACGTTGGAACTTCCCCTCCAAAGGAAAGCATACTGAGGGATTTTTGGCGCTCTTAGAAAATCCGACGACTTCGGCCGGCTTTGAACTCGCGACCTTGGGCATAAACATTCAGCATGCTACCAGTTACGTCACCGAAGCCGCTTCACACTTAGATGGAAATCTGAATCTGATCTCGTGCAAGTGCGTTATCTTGGCAACGTCTGATGGCTCATCCCTCATCAATTTAGTAGTGTTGCCATGGCAACCACTGATAGGTCTTGGCATTTTCTTATAATTCCGAAATTATTTTTCTCATCCCTTGGCATAATGGTGGGTTATATCAAAAATTCTTTCAGACAAAAGTTTTAGGTAATTATTATGGGAATATTGTCCATTTTGTACGGTTTTGATATTGTGCCTATTAAGAGAGATATGATTAATGTTTCCCGAAAAACCCACTTTTTCCCACCCCTTTGGTCAATGGTTGGTGCTATAAAAAAACCTCTTCAAACATACATTTTTGGGCTTTATCCGACACATAGTATGAATGTTGAACGGATTCGATATTTCACATATTAAGAGAGTTATAGCAATATTTCACTTTTTCGAAAAAAAAGCCCCCCATTTTCACCCCCCAACGACCGATTTAGCCCAGTAACGAACTCGACCGAGATTTTATAGGTATACGTATTCGGTAAAAAATTCAAAGTGATTGGTACAAAATTACGGCAGTTATCGTGTCCACAATAAACTGATATACATATACATACATAAATTATATATAACTTTTGAACTGACGGTGGTTTTGGGGCCTGGGGATGTGAAACGCGAAGATATGTCGAAATTTTCCGGAAGTCGAAACATGGTACCCATTGCAATAGTTAGCTTTCTAACGAAATCTACCTCTGGTTGGTTCCTCAGTTTAGGGGCTGCGACAACGCGGTCATCTAACCCCGTGTACTTTGGGTGAGTGTAGAATCTGTCTGATACACGGTGTGAATTGTAATGGCTGTATTAGTCTTAATTCATGTAAGTACTGCAGACGGTCAATTTCAAGCAGTAGTTCCTAATGTTGCTACCAGGTACAACCGTCAACGACACCTAGCTGTGAACATGGCTACTAGATGCCACCCCAACCATCAACTCGCAACGAACGTTGGAACTTCCCCTCCAAAGGAAAGCATACTGAGGGATTCTAGTGCTCTTAGAAAATCCGACGACTTCGGCCGGCTTTGAAACCGCGACATTGGGCATAGACATTCAGCATGCTACCAGTTACGTCACCGAAGCCGCTTCCCACTTTATCAGGCGGCTTTGGTGGCGTAGTCGGTAACATGCTGAGCTTCTATGCCCAAGATACCGGGTTCAAACCCGGCCGAAGCCGTCGGATTTTTTAAGAGCGTTAAATATCCCTCAGTATGCCTTCCTTCGGAGGGGAAGTAAAGCCGGCGGTCCCATGTCATAGATTTATGGCATGTTAAAGATCCTTCCACTAATTGCACCTGTGTGAAGCTAAATTGGATAGGTTAAGAATGTATACAACGCTCTTAGGTTTCTATGTTCGTTGCCAAGAGCCGACTGCGGCGGCGTCTAGTAGCTCAGTTCTGAACTTGGCCTCGTAGTCGTTGACAGTGGCGCTTGGCGGCAAAAGTAGGAACTATCTGAAAAATTGTTAGTTGCAGTACTTAAATTAACAAACAGATAACACACACTAATACAGTCATCACAATTAACACCGGTTATCAGACAGATTCTACACACACCCAAAGTACACGGGGCTACATGACCGCGTTGTCGCAGCCCCTAAACTTAAGAACCAACCAACCAACCACTTAATCAGATGGAAATACTGAATCTGATCTCGTGCAAGTGCGTTGTCATGGCAACGTCTGATGGTCCATGCCTCATCAATTTAGTAGTGTTGCCATGGCAACCACTGATAGCTCTTGGCATTTTCTTATAATTCCGAAATCATTTTTCTCGTCCCTTGGCGTAATGGTGGGTCATATCAAAAATTCTTTCAGACAAAAGTTTTAGGTAATTATTAGGGGAATATTGTCCATTTTGTACGGTTTTGATATTGTGCCTATTAAGAGAGATATGATTAATGTTTCCAGAAAAACCCACATTTTTCCATCCCTTTGGTCAATGGTTGGTGCTATCAAAAATCTTATTTGACATAAATTTTTGGCACTTATCCGACACATATTATGAACTTTGAATGGATTCGATATTGCACGTATTAAGAGAGTTATAGCGAAATTTCACTTTTTCAAAAAAAGCCCCCCATTTTCACCCCCTTCGACCGATTTAGGCCAGTAACGAACTCGACCGAGATTTTATAGGTATACATCTTCGGTAAAAAATTCGAAGTAATTGGTGCAAAATTACGGCAGTTATCGTGTCCACAAGAAACTGATATACATATATATATATATACATATATATATATATACATAAATTATATATAAACTTTTGAACTGACGGTGGTTTTGGGGTCTGGGGGATGTGAAACGCGAAGATATGTCGAAATTTTCCGGAAGTCCAAACATGGGACCCATTGCAATAGTTAGCTTTCTAATGAAATCTACCTAAAACGGTGTTATAATGACCATCATTATGATACAGTTTTCTAACACATAATAGTGAGGGTCAAACATAATAGTACATTATGCAACGAGCCTATAATGGCTATAATTAAGACACGAGTATTTTTTATAAAACGAGCGTATGCGAGTTTTATAATTTCCATACGAGTGTCTTAATTATCATTATAGGCGAGTTGCATACGACTGTTTATGTTCGACGAGAATTATAACTTTATTATATGTTTTAACATAAATATTCATAAATATCTGTTGAGAGTCAGCTACTGGAATTTTGTGGTCGCAGAGCGAGCGTTGGGTGTTATATCTTTGTCTTTCAAGAGATTTGAACGACCGACGCATGCGCTCTGTGGGCTTGCAATGCCATATGCAGCCATATGTTTACATCAGCCGTCCCTCAGTAATATTGTCACCGCAGTCATTTGAAGACAATGCGCTGTGTAGAAATTAGCGTTGGTGATTTTAAGGTACAGTGCTATTGCTTGTCTCATATTCGCCAGTTTATTTACGCGAACATATGGACGGTGGGTATTCCATGTCGGTAATTTATTATAGTTCGATGTTGTGTTTATGTCCGACATGTTGGATTTTGAGCGCATGCGCGAAGTTATCGTTACCTAATTGGTCAATGAACGAGCTCTGATTGGCTGGAGAAACTGTATCATAATGGAAAACAGTGTTATAATGACCATCATTATGATACAGTTATCTGACACATAATAGTGAGGGTCGAACATAAATAATATTACAATACATTACATTAAATAACATTATAATAGATGACATTAAATAATATTTCAATACATTGCATTAATAGTAGGCCTACATTATGCAACGAGCCTATAATGGCAATAATTAAGATACGAGTATGTTTATAAAACGAGCGTATGCGAGTTTTATAATTTCCATATGAGTGCCTTAATTACCATTATAGGCGAGTTGCATACGACTGTTTATATTCGACGATTATTATTATAACTATTTTGTGTTCGAACATAAATATTCATAAATATCTGTCGAGATTTCGCCAGTTTTATGTACTGAACAGAGAGCATGAGACGCAGAGAATGCCTTGTATTTGACCATGGCCTCCTCGATTACCCCACTTTGACACTAGGCCACGCAGTGAAATTTAAATTAGAAGGTCGTGGAACTCAGCGCAGATGCGATGCTATCGTTATCTAATTGGTCAAACAACTGTTTCTTGAGCTCTGATTGGTGGGAGAAACTGTTTCATAATGGAAAATAGTGTTATAATGAGCCTCATTATAGTACAGTTTTCTGACGTATAATAGTCAGGGTCGAACATAAATACCATTATAATACATTACATTAAATTATATTACAACTAGCAGGTACCCGCGGCTTCGCTCGCGATCAAGACAATGGGGACGATGCATTATTGCTGATAGTTGGTTTATTCTATTACAGCAATAGCGGCTACAGGTGGGTAGATTCAAATTCTGAGAATTCTGATACATACAGTATATAGATATGAGCAGCAAAGTGGGAATTTTATAGAGTTGTGAACACATTTGAAAATTTTAGTTTTGGTTTTGCCATCTTCTGCTGAGACATAACGATTTTGTTGTCCGGATACTCGCCAGCACGCCACATACAGTTGTCCATGGGAAATAATGGTTTTGTCTAAACGTACACCTGGAATGGCAAATCTATCTGAATATGGGGAATTAAAAGTATTTTTCCTTAAGCTATTCTGGGTATAATTTTGCCACACTTATTGATGATTTGAACGTCAATATGTCGCTATTAATAGACCTATAGTAAAATATCTCTCACCTTGGTCGCTGATGAACATTATGCAGTCACTTCCAGTGTTACATCCCAGGGATTGAAATTCTCCAACAACCCTTTTGCCTCACATGCCTCTCTAAGTAATTAAAATTCCCGATTGTTGTTGTTTGAGTCTTAAGTTTTTTGACTGGTTTGATGCAGCCCTCCATGCCTCGCTCTCCTGAGCTAATCGTTTCATCACTACATAGCTACCACACCCTACATCCGAGGCAATCTGTATAACCCTGGTCTACCCCTACAGTTCTTGTCCTTGACCCTCCCATCCATAACTAAGCTTGCTATTCCTGGGTGTCTTAATATGTGTCGTACCAACCTATCTCTTCTCTTCATTAGCAGTCGCCAGAAACATCTCTCCTCTCCCACTCGTCTTAATAGCTCTTCATTTGATACCCTATCTAACCATCTGATCTTCATCATTCTCCCGTAACACCACATTTCAAACGCTTCAATTCTCCTCTTTACTGCAGCACCATTAGTCCAAGTTTCACTTCCTTATAGTGACTCAAAAGCTTTCAAAAATGACATCCTAATACCTAAATGTATATTCGATGTCAAGAGATTCCTTTTTGTGTAGAAATGCTTTCCTTGCCTGAGCCAACCTGCTTTTTATATCCTCTTTGCTTCGTTCATTACTGGTTATTTTGCTTCCTAAGTACCGGTAACAGAAGTCTCCTACTTCCCGTAGCGTTTCACCTGCCAATTTGATGTCCATAGAGGTTTCTGATTTATTTCGGCTGCATTCCAATAATTTTGTTTTACATTTATTGATTTTCATCATGAATTCATTCGTCAAGACCGAGTCCATACCATTCAAAAACTCGTTCAAATCTTCTGGCGTATTGGCCAAGATGACGATGTCATCAGCAAATCTCAGAGATGAAATTATTTCTCCTTGAATCTTCACTCCGACTTTAAATTGTTCTCCAATTTCCTGATTATTGTGTTTTTAGAGATCTTTGAAATGCGTTGCCCTCGCACATGGTGTAGATGCATTGTCAAAGGAAAACATTCCATGTTACGAACATGGGCCGAATAACCTGTACCGAAAGCCTATTCTGGACAGCAGTTCCTTGAACTCAGATTTGCCAACATTTTATTGTATCTTTCCATGTGGCATGTCTCTGTACCTCAACATACAGAAGAGTGCTTTAAAAATCATGTCTTGTGTAAATTTTGGAAAATGTAGTGAGAGTGGTTTTTGCCGGAGTGGATACTCGCTTGTAGAAATTCTTTTCAGTAAAATAGACTGGTTCACAATTTGGTAAGTGCACATTGAGCTTCTGGCGTATTGGCCAAGATGACTTGTCATCAGCAAATCTCAGAGATGAAATTATTTCTCCTTGAATCTTCACTCCGACTTTAAATTGTTCTCCAATTTCCTGATTATTGTGTTTTTAGAGATCTTTGAAATGCGTTGCCCTCGCACATGGTGTAGATGCATTGTCAAAGGAAAACATTCCATGTTACGAACATGGGCCGAATAACCTGTACCGAAAGCCTATTCTGGACAGCAGTTCCTTGAACTCTGATTTGCCAACATTTTATTGTATCTTTCCATGTGGTATGTCTCTGTACCTCAACATACAGAAGAGTGCTTTAAAAATCATGTCTTGTGTAAATTTTGGAAAATGTAGTGAGAGTGGTTTTTGCCGGAGTGGATACTCGCTAGTAGAAATTCTTTTCAGTAAAATAGACTGGTTCACAATTTGGTAAGTGCACATTGAGCTTCTGGCGTATTGGCCAAGATGACTATGTCATCAGCAAATCTCAGAGATGAAATTATTTCTCCTTGAATCTTCACTCCGACTTTAAATTGTTCTCCAATTTCCTGATTATTGTGTTTTTAGAGATCTTTGAAATGCGTTGCCCTCGCACATGGTGTAGATGCATTGTCAAAGGAAAACATTCCATGTTACGAACATGGGCCGAATAACCTGTACCGAAAGCCTATTCTGGACAGCAGTTCCTTGAACTCAGATTTGCCAACATTTTATTGTATCTTTCCATGTGGTATGTCTCTGTACCTCAACATACAGAAGAGTGCTTTAAAAATCATGTCTTGTGTAAATTTTGGAAAATGTAGTGAGAGTGGTTTTTGCCGGAGTGGATACTCGCTAGTAGAAATTCTTTTCAGTAAAATAGACTGGTTCATAATTTGGTAAGTGCACATTGAGGTATATGACGGCGGGATGCCTTAAGTGTTAAGGAAACGGCAATAGCCGCCTAAGAGCTTCGTTGCTATTGAAATTATGACCAGACCGATATTTGTACTTAACTATACGGGATTTGTGAGGCCAGTGTTTATGAAATTGAACGTAGCTATATCGCTACCTTTATTTAATAGCCGCTACTGTAGTGTTTAAAAATTAAAGGTGGTATTAGAAGGCGCTTCCCCTAATATTTTTTACCCCTGGCACTATAGCCCATGAAGGGCCTAGGCCTATCATGCGACCGCTTCCCAGCCATTTGGCCTGCAGATATTGTGGTGACGCGTGGTCAGTGCATAGTGTCCTCTCAGCCGTTAATCTTGTTCTTCGTGACCGGCACGCTGCCTCACAGCTACTCAATTGTCCTCACGAATCTGAGTTCAGCCCGTTGCAGCCCTCACGTCAGTGTCTAAAATCTCTGACGGAGCCGGGAATCGAACCCGGGGCCTCGGGATGGGAGGCAGGCGCGCTACACTGTTCTTATTGTGTTTATATATATCTTGAAAAAGATAATAAATGAATTGGCATTGCCTCCTAGAGGGATATATAGAAAATCGGCCATTTGGCCTGCAGATATTGTGGTGACGCGTGGTCAGTGCATAGTGTCCCCTCTGCCGTTAATCTTGTTCTTCGTGACCGGCGCGCTGCTTCACAGCTACACAAGTGTCCTCACGAATCTGAGTTCAGCCCGTTGCAGCCCTCACGTCAGTGTCTAAAATCTCTGACGGAGTCGGGAATCGAACCCGGGGCCTCCGGACGAGAGGCAGGCTCGCTACACTGTTCTTATTGTGTTTATATATATCATGAAAAAGATAATAAATGGATTGGCATTGCCTCCTACAGGGATTATAGAAAATCGGATGTCATACCTTGAGGTAGTGTTGCCATGGAAACGGACTTGCGATTAGTTCATCAATCAGAGCGAAGATAGTTTTCTGCGAATATCTTTGAAACTGTTGGTTTTAGAGCCTTAAAATGTAGTTTTCGGTGTCCCGTAGGGACGTACCGAGTATTGTTTCTTGCATCGAGGGGAGTAAAATGAGCTTTGTCCGGTCTTTAAGCGACAACTTCGATATTTTGTCCTGGTTGAGTATTTTTGGTGACTTTTCAGTTATGTTGCCCATTCCACGGGAACAATGATTTATTTCCGGACAAAAGGCAGCCTATATGTTATCCCATGGTATAAGCTGTCTCCATTTCAAATTTCATCCAAATCCATCCAGCCGTTTTAGTGTCAAGAGGTAACAAACTAACACACACACTCACACACACACACACGGACACACAGATTTTCACAATTATAATATATATATACTAGCAGTAGTACCTGGCTTCGCCCGGTAGAATGATGATAATATTTCAGTCTCCTTAACATTCAACGTCATTGATGCAGATGATACTGACGACGACTACTATTGAACGGGTATAATAAACTTACACTCTAATAGAAATACATATTTTTAAATTACCGGCGAGGAAGACTGTGGTGTTGCCTAGTAGTATAATGGGCGTAACATCTAGGTCATTTTCCCTTTTGATGAGGATGACAATGAAGACTACTACTACTGAACGGGTATATCAACCTTACAAACTAATGCAAATACATTTTTTTTAAATCACAGGCTAAGTAGACTCTGGTGTTGCTTAGTAGTATAATGGACGTAACATCTAGGTCATTTGCCCTTTTGATGAGGATGATAATGAAGACGACTACTACTGAACGGGTATATCAAACTTACAAACTAATGGAAATACACATTTTAAAATCACAGGCGATGAAGACTGTGGTGTTGCTTAGTAGTACTGTATAATGGACATAACATCTAGGTCATTTTCCCTTTTGATGAGGATGACAATGAAGACGACTACTACTGAACGGGTATATCAACCTTACAAACTAATGCAAATACATTTTTTTTAAATCACAGGCTAGGTAGGCTCTGGAGGTGCTTAGTAGTATAATGGACGTAACATCTAGGTCATTTGCCCTTTTGATGAGGATGATAATGAAGACGACTACTACTGAACGGGTATATCAAACATACAAACTAATTGAAATACACATTTTAAAATCACAGGCGATGAAGACTGTGGTGTTACTTAGTAGTATAATGGACGTAATATTTAGGCCATTTGCCCTTTTGATGAGGATGGTAATGAAAACTACTGTTGAATTGACACGACAAACTTACAAACTACCGTGATAGAAATATTTCAAAATTCACAGGCGATGAAGACTTATTGTGTGTGGTGATTAGTGGTATAATGGGCGTAACATCTAGGTCATTTGCCCTTATGATAACAATAAGGTAATGAAAAATGGCTACTAAACGAACATGGTGTAATTTTAAATCTGATATAGGTAATTCAGATTTCTACCTTCGATGTCTTCCAAAGTCTGAACGTTATTTTCTGGCTTAGGCCTATACTCGATGCGTGTAGTGAAAGAGTTATCGAGTACTGCTCGGGTCCAAGCTGCACGAACCTGAGAATACCGCAGATGATGACGATATGTGATGACAGACGTTCGAGGGGGGGTCCCGGTCCTATTCACATTGACCGGTGAATCACTCATTCTTTCGTAACACTACAGTGGTTTGAGCAAAGACCCTGTATGAACATCAGCATAGTCAGCAATACCAAGTAACACGGCGGGGTCTGGACATTCCTCTCATGTCAGCTCGCGATGAATCAGCAAGCTATTCTCACACCTGCCCCCTCCTCCCCCCTCCACCCACCAGGGTCTCACAACTTGTGGGACGTGGGTTTGCGACCACGGGACCCCAGCTGAGTCCGGCATTGCTTCTACTTACTGGTGCCGGGCTCCTTTCAGTTCTCTTTCCTGTCAGCCTCCCTTGGTCAAACTCTTGTTCTCTTCCGACCCCGATGGTATCAGGGTATCCGAGGCCTAGCGACTCTTTCACTTTCCCGCCATAATTGGCCCTTGTCTAATCATTCCTGATAGCCTCATTCTTCGAGGTGTCAGCCTTCTTTTCTTTTCTTAATATCTCATGTCTTCTGCTCAAGACCCTCAAGGAGGCAGGGTGTGTGTAGCCCCACCACTTCTGGTGCACCCTGGATAGTGCTAGTTCCTCAAGGACTCATGGCTGGTGATTTCGGGAGCTGGCAACCCTGAGGGTTTCCTGAGTGGGTCCGGTTTTACACCTTTTTTTCCATTGCCTTTGGGACGTACCCTGTCCTCTTTCCGGGAATGGAGTGGTCTGTCCGCAATTTCAAGCAGACAATGTTACTCGCAGGGTACCAAAGGGTAAGTATACAAATTTTGGGTCTGAACGGTGAAACGGTGTAGATTTGTGCCAAAGGGCCTAAATGCAGGGAATGGGGTGATCTGTCCGCAATTTCAAGTGGACAGGGTTACCCGCAGGGTTCGAAAGGGTAAGTATACAAATTTTGGTCCGAATAGGTGAAACGATATAGATTTTTGCCAAAGGGCCTAAATGCAGGAAATGGGATGGTCTGTCCGAAATTTTAGGTGGACAGTGACATTCACAGAGTTACAAAGGGTAAGTATACACATTTTGGTTCAGATCGGTGAAACGGTGTAGATTTAAGCCAAGGGGCCTAAATGCAGGGAATGGAGTGGTCTGTCCGCAATTTCAAGCAAACAGTGTTACTCGCAGGGTACCAGACGGTAAATAACAAATTTTGGTTGAGATCTGTGAAACGGTGTAGATTTGGGCCAAAGGGCCTAAATGCAGGGAATGGAGTGGTCTGTCCGCAATTTCAAGCAGACAGTGTTACTCGCAGGGTACCAAAGGGTAAGTATACAAATTTTGGTTCTGATCGGTGAAACGGTGTAGATTTGGGTCAAAGGGCCTAAATGCAGAGAATGGGGTGGTCTGTCCGAAATTTCAAGTGGACAGGGTTACCCGCAGGGTTGCAAAGGGTAAGTATACAAATTTTCGTTCGGATCGGTGAAACGGTGTAGATGTTCGCCAAAGGGCCTAAATGCAGGAAATGGGGTGGTCTGTCCGAAATTTTAAGTGGATAGTGTTATTCACAGGGTTACATAGGGTAAGTATACAAATTTTGGTTGAGATCGGTGAAACGGTGTAGATTTGGGCCAAAGGGCCTAAATGCAGGGAATGGGGTGGTCTGTCGGAAATTTCAAGTAGACAGGGTTACCCGCTGGGTTCCGAAGGGTATGTATACAAATTTTGGTTCAGATCGGTGAAACGGTGTGGATTTGTATACATAACAGACAGACAGACAGACAGACAAACATTGAGCTTTATATATATATAGATAGGGATATATTATACTAGCAGAAGTACCCGTTCTTCGAACGGTGTTCGGTGTTAACACCAGACATTATCAATTGAGCTACTGTTGCAATGGTTAGCGGTTTGTCATTCCTTCATAAGTTTATCAGAACGAAGTTAGTTTTCTGGGAATATCACACACACTGTTAATTTAAGGGCATTAAAAAGTGGTTTTCGGACACCCTATATAGACTCCCGAATTTTGTGTCTCACATTGAGAAGCGCAACATATGCTTTGGTCGTCCTTCTAGGATAATTTTTATATTTCGCCTATTTTAGCATGTATTTTGAGAAGGTTTTCCCTATATCCACCCTTCTACTGTATGAAAAGGACGGCGAAGAGTTTTATAAATGATTGGTGTATTGACTCTCATAGATACCATACCTATTTTTACGATGCACTAAGCATCCGAACATGAGTTATATAGTAGGCGTACATAAAGATACACAGAAAGACAGACAGATAATTCTATTGTCTACACCCATATATCCAAATATGGGGATATATACCACACAGTATCAAACAAAATCCTCCTTACGATGAACCCGTATGTCGAGGGAAAAAAAAAAAAGATTATTTAAAATGTGCTCTCAATCTAAATTCACCTAAGGTGTACTTCCTGACGTGAAATAAATAGGAAGCCTTGTAGACGAAACGCAATACACGTCACATTAAAACTGACCCATTTCATAAATTATAAAGGCTTGTGGTGCATGAAAGTTCAAGTTCTTTAGCCTCAAATGGCCCAAATTCCTAAGAGCCGCAAAAATGCTGATTCAATTCAGGAATTTTTGAAAATAATGTTGCTATTTGGAGATATAATAGACCTTCTGTACTATATGTCGCACGTAAAAATTGCGTGAAAAAGATCTAGGTTACCCCTTGACCCCCTTAATTGCATTGATGAATTATACAGTCTACGTTGGTTCCGTGATAACCTTATAGCCATTTGCAAACTTTCACAGAAATGTAATAAAAGGAGTGACATTGCTTCTTACAGAAATAGATGGAAAGTTGGATGCCACCCCTTGAGATACTGTTGTCATGGTTACCGACTTGCATTCCTTCATTAGTTTGTTAAATTAAATTAAATTAGTTTTCTGGGAATATCTCAAAAACTGTTGGTTTTAGAGTCTTATTATGCAGTTTTCGAGGACCATTTGGGGCCCCCAATTTTTATTTCTGTCACCGAGGGGCTTTGTCTCGTCGTTGTACGCCAGAATATACTACTACTACTACTACTACTAATAATAATATAATATAGGGATAGGAATATAAAGGACCTGCCGTACCACACCCGCAGGTGTAAATCGCGTGAAAAAATTCCGGAGTACCCCTTGAGCCCCTTAAGCGCATTATACGTATTGATGAATTTTACAGCTTAATTTGGTTCCGTGATAACCTTCTATCCGTTTGCAAACGTTCTCACTAATGTAATTAATGGAATTGCGTTGCGTCTTACAACAATAGATCGACCTCTGAGATTCTGTTGCCTTGGTTACCGGCTTGCATTCGTTCATTAGTTTATTAAATGAAATTAGTTTTCTGGGGATATCTCAAAAACGGTTGGTTTTAGGGCCTTAAATGTGGTTTTCGGGGACCCTTTGGGGCCCCCGAGTTTTTTCTCTCACATTGAGGGTCTGAAAATAAGCTTTGTCTCGTCCTTCTACGCCTATTTCAGCATGTATTTTTAGGGGTTAGGCCCCATTTATGATATGTACGGAGGAGAGTGACATCAATGATTGGTGTCGTGCCTCTGATGGATATCTGTACCAAATTTTACGTTGATACACCCAGCCGTTCTCGAGTTATAGGCTAAGGGAACAAAATTGTCCACAGACAAACAAACAAACCGACAGACAGACAAAAAATTATTTTCGCGCGCATCCATCGTAAAACAGTCTGAAACGCGTAATTAACTCAAATTTCCGTAGAAATTCAGAAAAAAAAATCAGACAAACCTGCATTTTTATATAGAGAGAGATATACTGCACCGCTCGGCGTTGACCGTGTTTTATAGCACAAATTTAGGTTTTACTCGCTAACCGTTGGAGATACACGAAACGTGATAAGGACCCTTCGGATAGAAAATTAAATTTTAAAGCTCATTTATGCCATCAAAAGTTTGCTGTTTGTTAGCGTTCTCGTTTTATTTGAAATGGAAATATGGCATTTTGAAACCAAAGGGTGTAGTGACGTCACTAAATTGGTCGCCATTTTTAAATGGTCGAAAATATCGAAATCAAAAGTAGCCTATATGTGAACTTGGTAAATCAGCTACATCCATGCAAAATTTCATTTAAATCGGACCAGTGGTTCTTGCGTGATTGAGTATCAGACAGACAGACAGACAGACAGACAGACACCATCATGATTACATTAAATAGCATAATAATACATTACATTAATAGTACATTATGCAACGAGCCTATAATGGCTATAATTAAGACACGAGTATTTTTTATAAAACGAGCGTATGCGAGTTTTATAATTTCCATACGAGTGTCTTAATTACCATTATAGGCGAGTTGCATACGACTGTTTATGTTCGACTATAATTATTATAACTATTTTATGTTCGAAGATAAATATTCATAAATATCTGTCGAGATTTCGCCAGTTTTATGTACTAAACAGAGCGCATGAGACGCAGGGAATGCCTTGTATTTGACCATGGCCACCTCGATTACTCTACTATGACACAAGGCAAGGCAGTGTGATTTACATTAGAAGGCCGTGGTACTCAGCGCATCTAATTGGCAACTCAAACTAACACTTGGGGCGCTGCGGTCGTCTGGATAAGTAGGGTAAAAATACTCAATAACACGCGATTGATATGGAACACTTTTTATTTTTTCGGTTATAATCAGTAAATGTGGTCTCTACAATAATGACAGTGTTATTTTCAATTGTATATATGTATAACTGTGCGATATACGTCATCTAATTTGTGTGTTCCACTGTATTTTATGTGTCAATTGCATATTATCAAGCATTGGTTGTCTGCTGGTATTTGTTTTTGTGCAGTTCCAGTCATGGCGCTGTTACGTTTAAATGCTATATTTGAGTTTGCTCACTGTACCATAAACTCTATAAATTATTTGCTGCTTGGTAGGGCAAAGGGGTGAGTTTAACATGTATTAAAACTCGGGGAAGACAGGATTTGCTTGATTTGCATGGTAAGTTTTTACCCTGCGAAGTCAAATTAGGCCTATATGACTCGTAGTGGAATGGCTCTAATATCGCAGAGCGAGGTGATGACGGTTGGTAGGGTTATTGGAAATGAACTAGGGAGCGGGGAAGGATACCTGACTGATGAAGCTTGGCTGTCCTTGGCTGGTGTAGGCCTAGGCAAGGATCATGTAAGTATAAGGGCCTAGGCTCGGCTGTCTTGGTACGGCTTGGCTCGGCGAGACTGTGCTTGGCTGTCTAGGTGCGGCTTGGCTCTGCGTAAGTGAACAACCCGTCCTGTCGTCAGTGAGTGTAGTGGTGAGTGGTCCAACCTGCTCTTGTTGCCCGTATTTATTTGGTATCGTCACCTTTCGGCTATTGCTATTTGTATCTTCTGGAAAGTGATGAAAACGTATATCCGCAGCCCTGTTATTCATCGACTTACAGCCGTAAACTGAGCAATATACTTTGCTTTTACTCATTTTGCACTCTTATCAACGAGTAAAACTTATTACTTATGTATAAACACGAAGAATTTACCACGATCTGCTTACCAATACAAGAAACCATATACAAACAGTCACCACGTGACAAATGTACCCTACTTGGTAAGTTTCTAATTTTTACCGCTAGATGTCATATCAGATAGCTGGAGTTGCCAATTATCTAATTGGTCAAACGACTGTTTCTTGAGCTCTGATTGGTGGGAGAAACTGTATCATAATGAAAAATAATGTTATAATGAGTCTCATTATGATACAGTTTTCAGATACATAATAGTCAGGGTCGAACATAAATATTATTACAATACATTACATTATAATACATTCACGTGACTAGCTCACCACGTGAGATTTATTCCACGAGCTCCTCCTTTCGAGGGAGGCCTTTGCCCTCCAAGGGACACTAAAGGCTTTATTCATTCATAAACAATATTACAATACATTACATCTCAAGACAAGTAGTTCCGTGAAGAACTAAATAGCCTATTTTCATATATCCTACTAATATCAATTGCCTCTATCAACATATTGTCAGTTTGATTGGTGTGGTAGATTAATAGATTTTGAGAACTGTCTAAATATTTCGGATGGTCGCCATGTTGGATTTTAATATATGTAGGGCATAGAGTTATGTACTATTAGATGATGATTATTGGGTACGTTCATTATGCAAATGTTGAATTCGATCGCATGATTAGAACACTAGAAATAAAAACGTAATTTTCGAAATTCGCACAGCCGCCATCTTGAGATTGTATAAACAATTGAACTAAATTAGATACCAGTGCATTACTATGTGTATACACATATGCTTTACCAAGTTTGATTGCGTTTGGATCATTAGATCGCGAGAAAAGTCTATTTAAAACTTACAACTTCGCTTGGCCGCCATATTCGTTTTGTAATTAACCGGTTTTTGAAAGTCTCATAGATGAACTTTGAGTAGTGCCCTTTATCTCCGTACAAAATTTCATGGTGATACCGGTAATAGTTTCAGAGATATAGAATGCCGGTGAAATATTTCGCACAGCCGCCATCTTGAGGTTATGTGAACAATTGAACGAAGTTAGATGTCGGTGCATTACAATGTGTATAAACATGTACTGTACCAAGTTTCATTGCGTTTGGTTGGTTAAATCGCGAGAAACGTCTATTTAAAAGTCACAACTTCGCTTGGCCGCCATGTTGGTTTTGTAGTTACCAGGTTTTCAAAAGTCACATAAGTGAACGTTTAGTAGTTCCCTTTATCACCGTACAACATTTCAGGGTGATATCGGTAGTAGTTTCGGAGATATGGAATGCTGGTGAAATATTTCGCACAGCCGCCATGTTGGATTGGTGAGACGTAACAAAATTTGAAGGGCCCGGTCAGAGTCGCCGGGCATAGTGCTATGAACTTACCGAGTTTCATTGAAATCGCTCCAGTTGTTTAGACGTTATTAGGAAGGGACACGCACAAATCCATCACACACACACATACCATCACACACACGGACAAAAGGTGATATCATAAGCCTATTTTTTCATAAATGAAAATAGGCTAAAAAAATGGAGCACCCTACTTATAACCTAAAATTGCACATTTTTTTAAAGAAACACAACAGTTTTTGGAAAGATTATCACGTTTTAATGCACTGTGTATGTTACAATATAATGAATGTCGCAGGTTTACATATCTGACTCCATTATACCAAGTGAATCAGCTGCCCCTAAATACTATTGTATGCAGCCCAACGAACGCGTTTTGTAAGAAAGTTCGATATTCCTCTGCTTGTATCCCGCATGGTATTAATGCAGTGCAAGCATATCCCGCAAACGATACTGAACTCGCATTAGGCTGTAGTCACATCGAGGGGAAAATAATAGTGTTCAGTATCGTTTGCAGCATATGCTCCCAGTGCGTACGGCATGCAAGGAGAGAAATATCGACCTTCCTGATAACAACGCTAGTTGGGCTGCATAAAACAATATTATTAAGGGGCAGCTGATTCACCTGTTTGTTTTTGTTTTATTGTTTTTTGTCGTGTGGCCTCCTGAGAGGCCGAGTGCAGGTCTTTCTAGTTGACGTCCATGGGCGACCTGCGCGTCGGGATGAGAGATGGAATGGATGAAGATGAATGAAACTGGACAAGGATGTGGAAGGAAACGGCCGTGGCCTGTCAGAAGGTACCGTCCCAGCATTTTCCTGGTATTAACGTGGTATATTTGGCTTACAGCATTTAAATAGGACCTTGTAACGATTATCATGCTTCTTATTTCACTTGAACAAGAGCAAAAATATATGCATGACGACGACAACAACAACAACAACAACAACAACAACAACAAAGAACATGTCCAAAATATAGCAGCAGTAAAGACATGTCACTTCAAGTTAACTACGGTAACTTGATGATTGGTTGGTTGGTTAGTTCTTAAGTTCAGGGCCTGCGACAACGCGGTCATGTAGCCCCGTGTACTTTGGGTGTGTGTAGAATCTGTCTGATAACCGGTGTTAATTGTGATGACTGTATTAGTGTGTGTTATCTGTTTTTTAATTTATGTACTGCAACTTAGAATTTTTCAAATAGTTCCTACTTTTGCCGCAAAGCGCCACCGTCAACGACTACTAGGCCAAGTTCAGAACTTAGCTACTAGACGCCACCGCAGTCGGCTCTTGGCAACGAACGTAGAAATCTAAGAGCGTTGTTTACATTCTTAACCTGTCCAATTTAACTTCACACAGGTGCAATTAGTGGAAGGTTCTTTAACATGCCATAAATCTATGACATGGGACCGCTGGCTTTACTTCCCCTCCGAAGGAAGGCATACTGAGGGATTTTTAACGCTCTTAAAAAATCCGACGGTTTCGGCCAGGTTTGAACCCGCGATCTTGGGCATAGAAGTTCAGCATGCTACCGACTACGCCACCGAAGCCGCTAGGGTAACTTGAAAGTCCAAAGATGTGACCTGGAAGAGAATACATTAATTGTAAAGTTTACCAAATCAGATCGCAGTAGATTATTGCACATACATCATTCACATACCTGAGAGTCATTAGGAATTGGAAATACTGTCAAATATCACTAATATTGCTTAAATGAAGGTTTTTATTTGTAGCTTGTCCAACGACGGCAGATGTTTGTGTTCGACACATTGACGTCATATCGCGTTGCCAACATGTCCGATACAAAATACACCACACGACACACGTAACATTGTAATTATATCAAAAAAGAAATAATAGGCAAAACCATTGGCCTGGATAAAGATTATTGATACATGACTACCCCCATTGTGCATGACAAAATCCAGGGTTGTTTATATTAGCTAATGCGGCTGCAGGGCTGCGTATCCTAACAATAATTGGTCGAGGCGTAATCCATTGGTCTGGATGAAAATATTGCGCTAGGCAGAACCATTGGTCTGGATAAAGATTATTGATACATGACTACCCCCACTGTGCGTGACAAAAACCAGGACTGTTTATATTAGCTAATGCGGCCACAGGGCTGCGTAACCTAAAAATTATTCATGGTCTAGGCGAAAACCATTGGTCTGCCGGATGCGATATATTACCAAATGCGTGGGGTTGGCAATACTGTAAATGATGCTAAAATGGCGGAGTTAGCTGGAATTTCATCTATATAAAACGTGAACCTATTTGGGATGGCTGGGTGGGTTATAGACAGCGGAGCAGTAAACATGTATTAGGCCTATTATATCATCTCCAGACATTTGCCCTACCATTACTACAGATATTTTCGCTAATTTCAGTAGTTTAAGAATTTTTTACTTCGGTTCTGTTCAACCTAATTTACTGAGAATAGAACCATAAGTTTGATTTTCCAACAGTGTATGTAACTTTTGCAAATATTTTTAAGTTTCTTCTCTATTTCAGAATCACTCCGAGCATTATAGGATAAACATCGTTAAATGTCATCGACCAGTGTCCTGAACGAACTCAGAATATTGAGATTATCCAGAAGGCTAACAACCCTCTGAACCACTCTAGCAGAATGAAAATGAGATTTGGAGACGCCAGTGACATTAAACCATCATCGGTGTATGATGCGACCTGAACCGCATCGTCAGTCATCTATCGTTCTTGTACTGCTGCCACTAAATTTGGCACAGAACAAGCATCGCGAATGGATCACAAGAGACAGTAATTGGACGAGCTCACCTAATGAGCTGGTGTTGACCTGGGGTGACGTGTGACTTGTTGGTAAAGACGAGAGCGTGAGTTCTGCATTGGACGGTACCACTTTCACGTCACAGGATCAGACGTTGTTTGTACGAGCGTGTGACTCAGTGTCATTCCTGAGAAAGGCACGCGACACTGTATTGTCGTTAATAACTGATGTGAGGAAACAAGATTGTTATAAAAAGGTGGTATATTGGCTTTCACGGCTACTGAATTAAAACTCGGCAATTCTTCTAGGTTTGTGCCGTGTCTTGTGTGGGGTTTCGCCTAAGACACCAAGCTGGCTCATCAGCGGGCTCTTGGTGTCCGCGCACGGACCCCCACAGGAGTAGCGAACTGCGCGCTACCTCCCATTATATGAAGTGCACCTGCACCTCTTTACTGCGAGAACTAAAGGCAGCCTTGTTTTTTCTTGTTTCTGACAGGGTTTGTTTTTTAGTAGAGTGAAGAGGGGTGACCTCTCCATGAAAGTGTGTTCATTTACGCAGTGGTTCTTAACTGGTGGTCCGGTGGTCCGCCAGTGCCTCTGGAGTTGTCCATGGGAGTAAAGGGTCTACCAGCACGTATAAAAAAGTGGCCAATAAATGGGGATTTCGAAAACGATGTGCGTTGAACGAGAATCGTCCGAATGTATTCGCGGCGATGACTATCAGTTTTTGAATTGAAATATCTTTAAAATAAGTGTTATTGAGGAAGAGTTACAACAGATAAGGTGTATTGGGTGGAGAGGGGAGGGGGGAGGAGGGGTGGTCCGTACATGATTCAATTTCACGCTGAGTGGTCCGCAGACTTCTACGGGTTCAGAACCACTAATTTAGACTAAAAAAAAGGAAGCTTTTAGTTTTACGTGATCGTTAATGATACGATCATGAGCCACGGGACCTCCTTTTTACGTGGAATCCGAACCACAGGACATGGCATTTCACGTCGAAAATCTCTCATGCATTGACCGGGACTAATTTATATTGTTGGGGTTGTTTCATTTGGCTAGGTGTATCTCGATTGCTTCCTTTATGTCAAGAACTCTGCCTTTCGATTCATGGAGAGTTCATCTCTCTTCAGTCTATTAAGAAACACGCCCTGTCGGAAACAAGACACAACTTAGCGATACAGCCAAGCTAGATAAAATAGGGGGCAAATAGGGTGATTATAACAGGAAAATGTTATTTGGATCAGGATGTACGATGTACATTCTTCTTCAATAACCCTAGGCTGGCATTCACTGCAGTATTAGAGGTGCCGGGACTTTCTCAGAGACCGCCGGCAGCGCTTACATGACTACAACTTTATACGTGGCGAGAATTGATCCACGGTCTTTAATAGCTGAAGACCGACCTGAATACAATAACATACATCATATCTAGGCTTGGCGACACACTACAGGTACGCATGCAATTAATACAGACAGCACATAGGAACGGGGCGGGGGTAGGGGGAACCAGTTCAGTGAGATAACATACCAATTCACTCGCCTGTTACGAGTGCACGAGTGAAGTTGAAACTGCTCACTGTTGTAGTGCGGAAGACACCTAACCAGATAAGTAGGCTCTACTATACAGTACATTCAAAATTTACAATTCACAACAACCATATTGTCACTCCAAACAGACAAATTCCGGAGTTCTATCACCATTGTAGCATTTCACCTAACATCATATAGATTACAACTAACATATACCGAAAAGTTGCATTACCAATGTTGTTTGAGTCTTCAGTTTTTGACTGGTTTGATGCAGCTCTCCAAGCCTCCCTGTCCTGAGCTAGTCGTTTTATCTCTACATAGCTACCACACCCTACGTCCGAGGCAATCTGTTTAACATATACTAACCTTGGTCTACCCCTACAGTTCGTGTCCTCGACCCTTCCTTCCATAACTAAGCTTGCTATTCCTGGGTGTCTTAGTATGTGTCCTACCAACCTATCTCTTCTCTTCATTAGCAGTCGCCAGAAACATCTATCCTCTCCCACTAGTCTTAATACCTCTTCGTTTGTAACTCTATCTACCCATCCGATCTTCATCATTCTCCTGTAACACCACATTTCAAACGCTTCAATTCTCCTCTTTTCTGCTACACCAATAGTCCAAGTTTCACTTCCATAGAGTGCCACGCTCCAGACAAGGGCCTTCAAAAATGAATTCCTAACACCTAAATCAATATTCGATGTCAACAGATTCCATTTCTGTAGAAATGCTTTCCTTGCCTGAGCTAACCTACTTTTTATATCCTCTTTGCTTCGTCCATCACTGGTTATTTTGCTTCCTAAGTAACAGAAGCCTCCTACTTCCTTTAGATTTTCACCTGCCAATTTGATGCCCATAGAGGGTTCTGATTTATTTCGGCTGCATTCCAATATTTTTGTTTTACATTTATTAATTTTCATCATGAATTCTTTCCTCAAGACGGAATCCATACCATTCAAAAACTCATTCAAATCCTCAGGCGAGTCAGCCAATTTCCTTCATTGCTTGTTCAATGTAAAGATTGAAAATTTGGGTGATAAGTTGCAGCCTTGCCTTACACCTTTCTGAATACCAGGTTCTCTCTCATGTCCTTCGGCTCGAATGACTGCTGTCTGGTTTCTGTATAGATTGTAGATCACCCTCCTATCCCTGTACTTTATTCCAATCGTTTTCAAAATGTCAAACAATTTAGTCCAATCAACGTTATCAAAAGCCTTTTCTAAGTCTACAAATGCCATGAACGTTCTCTTATCGTTCCTTAATCTACCTTCCAAAATCAGCCTAAGACTCAGTACAGCTTCCCTTGTTCCTACATTTCTCCTGAAACCAAACTGGTCTTCACCCAACTTCGTTTCTATCTGGCTTTCCATCCTCTTGTAAATTATTCTTGACAGGATCTTTGAAGCATGAGTAATCAAGCATTACCAATACCGCAACTATATAAGTGTATATATTGTAAATATTTTCATCCGTATTTTCAAACATAGATTTTATAGCCCAAGTGTAATGGATCTGATGATGATCGCTCGATGATCGAAACTGGTCCTCCAAGTGTATTTGTTAATGTCATGTAATTTTTTTCAGGATTAGGTTATAACCCAACTCTTTTGGGTGATTTGTGTTGACCGACTGAAAAGCACCAAACCTTTGTTTACTAAGGCAACACTGAAAAATGGCTTAAAATCCCATAATATATCCCGCCTATAGTTGCCAACTTTTGGTTGGTTCCTCAGTTTAGGGGCTACGACAACGTGGTCATGTAGCCCCGTGTATTTTGGATGTGTGTATAATTTGTCTGATAACCGGTGTTAATTGTGATGGCTGTATTAATGTGTGTTATCTGTGATTGAGGTAGAAGGACTGCAGACGATCAATTTTTCAAGTAGATCCTACTTTTGCCACCAAACACTACCGTCCACGACAACTAGCTGCGGACTTGGCTACTAGATGCCACCGCAGCCAGCACCTGGCGGCGAACGTTGGAACTAATATAGCATTATCAAACTAACCTACACATTTTAGCTTCCAAAAGTGCAGTTAGTGGTAGGTTCTTGTTCATGCCAGGTTTACTTCCACTCCGAAGAAAGGCATACTGAGGTATTTTTAACGCTCGTAAAAAATCCGATGACTTCGGCGGGATTTGAACCCATGATCTTGGGAACTGAAGTTCAGAATGCTACCAACTATGCCACCGAAGCCGCTAGATGTCATAGATACCAACTGTGTATCAGATTGATATACTTAGTCCCACTGGAAGAAACCATCGTTAATCAGACTAACATGGCACTGAGAATGCTAGGCTACAATCTAATTCACTTGTGAACGCTGACTGTGATATAGGATACTATTGGATAGGTTTGCTATTTTAAGGTCTAGACTAGACGGATAGCTGCCTGCTGTCTTGGAGGAGCTCCATTGATTTTCTCTCGCATATTATCAGCGCTGGCAGCGATCTAGGTCAGGAGAGGGACTTACTGAACATGCTAATTCTACGGTGTCTTGTTTCTATTTATATGCCGGTTAATTGGTCCTTGTGAACTGACTTGGCTGGGAAATGAAGGTAACCTCATACCTCCTACACACGGGGCCACCATGGCCGAGCCACCACGTCTTTGCAATATTTTCTCTAGCCACCAAATACGCCACCAGCCATGAGCCAGTCTTGAAATGGAGGTGAAAGAAGCAGCACTTGCTGTTCTTCTATACATCAGGTTACGTAAACGACGAAAACGAGGAAATAGACGATTTTGGGTTCACCCACTTTTGCAGGATTGATCAACAAAAGGGATATTTTGTACTCTCTATATTGATCTTAGACAGAATCCAGTCAAATTTTCCACTTTGCTACGAATGAACATGTCATCTTCTGATGAGCTACTGTAGTGTTTAAAAGGTCAAATGACCGGTGTGGACACATATAAATGAGAGATAGTTCACCTTCAGAGGAAAAACTCCCTGTTTGCGTATTCATCAGCAGTCATATCCCATGGAGCAGGTTTCGATTGCATTAAGGATATGAATTTATTTGTGTCGAAATCACTCTTTCCTGGTACGATATTCAGTTTTAAAACTAGCAGATAATCCGCACGTCTGGCCTGGCCGCACAGGAAGTCGCGTCTCGTGTGAAAAGCGCCGTTTGACTCAATTTAAACATGTGGTGGCGCTGCCAACTTGGCCGCGCCAAAAATCGCATTGCCTGCCACCAGCAATTCTGGCCGAGCCACCAGGGGTGCCACCAACACCAAGTGTGAAAGGCTACACTTTAATTAATGCAAAGACGTGGTGGCCCCGTCTGAAAGAGTCCATTATTAGGGAGTCGACTCTTCGGAGCACAAGATAATTAATTCCCTGTGGTGGCTACTGGTAAAATGATTCGGGCCTCCAGTAGATATACTGTACATTACAATAGATTGGTGATGATAGTGGCGATGATAATGATAATAAATATACCCCTGAAAGTGTATTGAAAAATGACAACTTTACGTTGTACTGGGATCGTACTGTATTGACAGACCAATCAGCCGTGCACAACAGACCTGATTTGGTTCTTGTTGACAAATGCATGAGGCACACCACCTTCATAGATGTGGCAATCCAAAACAGTGCCAACATGCTAACAAAACCATGATGATGATAGCAAACACTCGTCTCGAGTAGGTTGGCCTTCCAATGCTGAATGACTCTTCATCGATGAGTCCGGAGGTGACTATAAAGCCCAATGCGGGAGAGACACAGTTTCCCGCAGTGATGACAGGTAGTATCAGGTCCAGGTGAGACATCCGCATTCATTCCCTGTCTTCTAATGAACACTCTGTTCTTTCTGCGCTGCCTCCGATCTTCTATCATACGTCGGCGGTTTTCTTCAAAAAGCATCGCACCACGATGAACAATTGATCTCCAGGATGAGCGATCAAGAGCTAAGGTCTCCCAGTTGTTGATATCAATATGGCACATTTGCATATTAGCCTTTAGTACGTCTTTGAATCGCTTCCTCGGACCTCCCACACAGCGCTTGCCCTCAGTTAGTTCAGAGCAAAACACTTGCTTGGGAATGCGATTATTGGGCATGCGGATTACGTGTCCTGTCCATCGCAGCTGACGTTTTAAAAGCATGGCTTCAACACTGGTAGTCTGTGCTTCTTCGAGAATGCTGGTGTTTATCTTGCCATGTCACACGAAGAATTCTCCTCAAACAACGCTGGTGATATGCTCCAGTTTTTAAAAATGAAAACAAAACCATGTTGAAAAGCTGTCAAAATACACAGAGCTTTCAGTGCTGGTAAGGAGACAATGGCACAGCACAGTTCCTATTATCTTCTCCAGCACTGGCGTGATTCCGAAAAACTTAAAGGAATCTCTCACAGAGTTGAAATTAGACCCAGGCCTTTTCAAACTGATGCAGAAAACAGTCATAGTTTCGACGTCTCGCGTAGTAAGGCTGTTCTTGAGCAATCAGGCCTGAAGGAGTGAGGGAAAAGTGTAAAGCTACTACTGAATGCAGTCTATATACGGTATCTGGGATTGTAAATGTTTTCTTTCCAGCAAATATGCTGAGAATGTGTAATCGCATGCGCAAAATAACCAATAATAATAATAATACTAATATGTCGCCTCCGTAGCGTAGCGGTCAGCATGGTTAGCTGCCGTCCCGGAGGGCCTGGGTTCGATTCCCGGCTCTGCCACGAAATTTGAAAAGTGGTATGAGGACTGGAACGGGGTCTGCTCAGCCTCGGGTGGTCCAAATGAGTAGAGGGGGTTCGATTCCCAACTCAGCCATCCTCGAAGTGGTTTTCCGTGGTTTCCCACTTCGTCTTCGGGCAAATGCCGGGATGGTCCCTTCTTCAAGGCCACTGCCGCCTCCTTCCCTCTTCCTTGCCAATCCATCCTAACCATCCCTTACCTTCCCTCATGAGGCCCCTCATCGCTTTGCAGGTGAGACCGCCTGGGCGAGGTGCCAATCCCACCTCTCCAGTTGTATCCCTTCCGATTCGATGTTCCCAGCTCTAGGACACTGCCTGTAGAGGCGGTAGTGGTGAGTTCCCTCGCTGAGTCCATGGTTTCCACCAACCTGGAGGGTAAACGACAAAAAAACAACAACTAATAATAATAATAATAATAATAATAATGAAAAAAAATCCACAGCCTGCTTCCAGTCTCCGACCGGGTCAGGATAATAATAATAATAATAATAATAATAATAATAATAATAATAATGGACAATAAATTGACATTACACAGGAAGTTACACAAGGTCGACTCCGATTGTTAAGGTTTACCCCTTTATCTCTCGTCAATAGAAAAATAATTAGCACAACAAACAACTTGCAGATAACTACAGTAACACTGATAAGTTATGGTATATTGGCTTTCACGGCCAGTGAATTAAAACTCAGCAATTCTTCTAGGTTTGTGCCGTGTCTTGTGTGTAAAGAGGCGCAGGTTCGCTTCATAAAAAGGGAAGTAGCGCTCAGTTCGTTACTCCTTGTGGGGGTCCGGGCGGGGCCACCAAGAGACCGCTGATGAGCCTACTTGGTGTCCTAGGCGAAACCCCACACAAGACACGGCACAAATCTAGAAGAATTGCTGACTGATAAGTTAATTTGAAAAAAAAATTAATTCAGATGACATTGGAGCTCTTATACAATAATAAATGTTTTGGAATACTCATGATTTCGTTGAATTCGTCAAAGCTGATTATTTACCGATCGTCGTACCACATTTCAAGTTTCTAGCGGCGTTAGGCTACTTGCTTAGTGATTACAGAAACATTTGGAAAAATAAGTGACAATAGTCAGGCAATTTTTTATAAAATTCCATTAATGATAGTTTTGTGCTTAGTTCTTCTTTCCTAGCGTTTATCCCAGTGCGGGGTCCGCTGCTCTACTACATCTTCTCTACTCTTTCCTAGCGTTTATCCCAGTACGGGGTCCGCTGCTCTACTACATCTTCTCTACTCTTTCCTAGCGTTTATCCCAGTACGGGGTCCGCTGCTCTACTACATCTTCTCTACTCTTTCCTAGCGTTTATCCCAGTACGGGGTCCGCTGCTCTACTACATCTTCTCTACTCTTTCCTAGCATTTATCTCAGTACGGGGTCCGCTGCTCTACTACATCTTCTCTACTCTTTCCTAGCGTTTATCTCAGTACGGGGTCCGCTGCTCTACTACATCTTCTCTACTCTTTCCTAGCGTTTATCCCAGTACGGGGTCCGCTGCTCTACTACATCTTCTCTACTCTTTCCTAGCGTTTATCCCAGTACGGGGTCCGCTGCTCTACTACATCTTCTCTACTCTTTCCTAGCGTTTATCCCAGTACGGGATCCGCTGCTCTACTACATCTTCTCTACTCTTTCCTAGCGTTTATCTCAGTACGGGGTCCGCTGCTCTACTACATCTTCTCTACTCTTTCCTAGCGTTTATCCCAGTACGGGGTCCGCTGCTCTACTACATCTTCTCTACTCTTTCCTAGCGTTTATCTCAGTACGGGGTCCGCTGCTCTACTACATCTTCTCTACTCTTTCCTAGCGTTTATCCCAGTACGGGGTCCGCTGCTCTACTACATCTTCTCTACTCTTTCCTAGCGTTTATCCCAGTACGGGGTCCGCTGCTCTACTACATCTTCTCTACTCTTTCCGAGCGTTTATCCCAGTACGGGGTCCGCTGCTCTACTCTTTCCTGTCGTTGACATCTGCAGGTTGTAAGCCAACAGCGTGCGTATCTGTCTCCTTAGATTTTTTCTTAAAACTTGCGAATTGACCACTTAGGATCACGCTACAATTTCACTATTTTAGTTGTAATTTCCTGAGCAAGCCTCCGTGGCTTAGGTGGCAGCACACCGGCCTCTCACCACTGGGTCCGTGGTTCAAATCCCGGTCACTCCATGTGCGATCTGTGCTGGACAAAACGAAGGCAGACAGGTTTTTCTCCGGGTACTCCGGTTTTCCCTGTCAAAATTTCATTCCAGCTGCATTCTCCACTATCATTTCATCTGTCATTCATTTAATCATTGCCCCAGAGGAGTGCGTCAGGCCTCGGCAGCTGGCACAGTTCATATCCTCGCCGCTAGATGGGGGCTTCATTCATTCCATTCCTGACCCGGTCGGAGACTGGAAGCAGGCTGTGGATTTTCATTTTCAGTTGTAATTTCCACTGCCTCAAATACTCCTTAATACGTTCGCTGTGCTGCTGCTGTTGTTCGGCTAAATAATTGTGTTCTTTAAAGTGGGAAAAACACAAATTATTTTGTAGTAATCCCTCAGCATGGAGAATTTCGACTATCAAAGTAATGTTTAAGCCTTTAAGGGGAAAGGTGACCAGTCAGATCCGAACTCCTACAGAGGGATTGCTATAGAAAAGTCCATGATGAAAATAATGACAAAGCTCCTTACGAAGAGGATCACAGAAGAAGTAGACCATAAACTCCCAGATGAACAGTTTGGATTTCGTAAGGACGGAGTGCCTTTCATGCCATTACCAAGTTACTCAATGACATTGAAGAAACACTACGACACCCAGGTGGAAAATTTCACGTTGTTTTTGTCGATTATGCAAAAGCTTTTGACATGTTAAGCAGGCCTTTAATACTCGCAAAACTGGAATCCATAGTGGGTGAGGGTAGTAAACTAACGAACCTGATAAGTAACATTCTGACGACAAACTTCATACAAATAGATGACCGTATCTCAACCTCGAATTTGATAATGCAATCCAATGGAGTACATCAAGGAGACCCATTCAGCCCCCTCCTGTTCAACATTGCGACATATGATGTGGTGATGGCAACTAGGCAAGGAACAGCAAATCTTACAATATTATTATACGCAGATGATATGTTCATTGGCTCGAGATCCATTACTGAAGTACAAAATGCCTTACACAATCTAGATAGGTGGGCAAAAGACAACAAGATGAAAATAAACACAGAGAAAACAGTGAAAAAGACGTTTCAGAAAGGAGGCAGAGAGGCTTCAGGAGACAGGATATATCTAGGACCGACTCCCCTTAAGTCAGTCAATACATTTAAATATCTAGGATTGACAATGCAAACAACAGCAAGAGCCTACAGAGTCCACATAAAGTCTCGAGCAATAGCCGCTACCAAAGCCATATACGACATCAAAACAATCACGAAGCTCTCTTTGGGAACTGCTATGGCATTATTCGACGCGAAAATAACGCCCATCGCCACATATGGACTTGAAATCATATGGGAGAAATTATCCCTGGCAGACTTGAGGACGCTTAAAGCAGTCAAATCGCGCTTCCTGAAGGCTACCCTGGGGAAATCGAAGTATACAAAATCAAGAATAGCATATGAACTCGCCAGGGAGACCTTCTTCATTGAGGACCTACGGATGAAGAGAGGGCTACCATCCACTGAAGCCTGGAAAAACCTAATGCAGGAAAGAATACAGAAAAGGGACGAAATCTGGTTCGTGTTTTACACCACGGAGGTCATGATGACTAGGACATGGATGAACAAATATCAAGACTTGCGACACTTTGTCAATTCCATGGTGGTACATGGGTATCACCATAAACTGTGTAATACCGATTACTTTCATGACCCTGATGAATCCTGCGTATGTAAATTATGCGGGGTGCAATGTAGTAGATACAACGTAATTTCTTGTGCAAATCGGGGATCATCCATTGTGAAGTTTTGTGAATGACAGTTTGTTATCATCACTATGCACAAATTGTGCGATTTATCTTTAATAATAATAATAATAATAATAATAATAATAATAATAATAATAATAATAATAATAATAATAATAATAATAATAATACAGTAATTCTTTGTAGTGTATTTTGTCTTATTAAATCTTAATTAAAATTAAAAGGAGAAATTTTCTGATTAACCTTGATTTCTTGCTGATCATCGTATCAAGCTCATGTTTCCAGCTGTACTTACAAAGTGGTTATAGACAAAATGGAGAAACATATGAACATTAGTTGTTGTTGTTGTTGATTTCTTTAGGTTTGACTGGCTGCGTGGCTCAACGGTAAAGTTCTCACCTGCTGATCCCAAGATAGTGGGATCGAAACTCGGCGCAGTCAGTTGGCATTTGAGTGTGCGCAAATGGGAGGGAGCCGTGTCAGTAGATTTACTGGTACATCAAATATCGCCTTCCGGGCAAAATTATGGCACCTTGGCGTCTCTAAAAGCAGCAGTATTTAAAACCAATAACATTATTATTATCTTATTATATAATACGCTAAGGTGTACCAACATCTTCCGGGAAAAATCTTACATTTCTTGAAAAGTAAAGGGAAATATATTTATTTGTTTATAAAGTGCTTTTAAACAAATAAACAAGACGATAGTCCCTGGCAGAACTGTGTCGCGTACAGCCCTCATAGCACTAGAGCCGGGCGGATAGTCTGTACACAACCCATTATGCGAGATTTCTCGTACGGATGCTCTAGTTATTATTATTATATTGATTCTTTAGGGGATTTGCGATATCGGGGTCATATAGCCCCGTGTACTTTGGGTGTGTGTAGAATTTGTCTAATAACCGGTGTTAATTGTGATGACGGTATTATTGTGTGTTATCTGTTTTTAATTCAAATAAGGACTGCAGACGATAATTTCAAGTAGGCTACCATCCAAGACACCTAGCTGTGAACTTCGCCACTAATAGATGCCACCGCAACCAGCATCCGGTGACGAACGTTGGAACTTAAGAGCATTAATCAAACCTATCCTACAAATTTTGGCTTCACACAAGTGTAGTTGGTTGAACGTTCCTTTTCATACCATACATCTATGACATTGGACCGCCGGCTTTACTTCGCCTTCGAAGGATGGCATACTGAGGGATTTTTAACGCTCTTAAAAAATCCGACGACTTCGGCCGGGTTTGAACCCGCGACCTTGTTCATAGAAGATCAGCAAGCTACCATCTACGCCACCGAAGCCGCATATGTACAGTTTACACTACAGTTTTTGGCCGGTCAGTCTGGTTGTGCTGTCGTACAGAGGATAGTCTGTGAGCCTCAGAATGAGCAATTGATATGTGACATGTCAGTTGTGCGGAAAGCAATTCACGTATCTGGGGCACACAGACTGTCCTCTGTATTACTGCGCAACTGGGGCGAGCGGCCAAAAACTGTGGCGTAAACTGTATGTATGCATGAATATACTGCACCCTTCAATAAAACATGGTTTTTCTCAAGATTCATCTACGGGGTCGTGTTCAGTCCAGACTGCGTTACACAGCAAAGTTCGCTTAAAAACACATGCTCTAATGAATAGAAAGGTCCATGACAGAGGCTATACTAGAAATAAAAGGAATAACAAGTAGAATAAAAGAAATTTAATGACTGAAATTTATGTGCATAATAATAATAATAATAATAATCTATATATATAAAAATCAATCTTACGTGATAGTTTGTCTGTGGGTGTGTATGTCTCCTATGCATTCATATACCACTGAACCGATTGCGATGAAACTTGGGTGAGATGTTGAGTACACTCCAAGGAAGGTTTCTGACATAGTAAGTCCATTTTACAATAGGTAGCGCACGCGTAGATTCAACAAATGAGCGACGATGCGCGAAGCATTTCAACAAAGTCCCGTATGTGTTCATATACCATTCATCCGATTGCGATGAAACTTGGGTGAGATGTTGAGTACTCTCCAAGGATGGTTTCTGACTTAGTAAATCCATTTTACAATAGGTAGCGCACGCGTAGATTCAACAAATGAGCGAAGATGCGCGAAGCATTTCAACAAAGTCCCGTATGTGTTCATATACCATTCGTCCGATAGCGATGAAACTTGGGTGAGATGTTGAGTACACTCCAAGGAAGGTTTCTGACTTAGTAAATCCATTTTACAATAGGTAGCGCACGCGTAGATTCAACAAATGAGCGACGATGCGCGAAGCATTTCAACTAAGTCCCGTATGTGTTCATATACCATTCGTCCGATTGCGATGAAACTTGGGTGAGATGTTGAGTACACTCCAAGGAAGGTTTCTGACATAGTAAGTCCATTTTACAATAGGTAGCGCACGCGTAGATTCAACAAATGAGCGACGATGCGCGAAGCATTTCAACAAAGTCCCGTATGTGTTCATATACCATTCATCCGATTGCGATGAAACTTGGGTGAGATGTTGAGTACTCTCCAAGGATGGTTTCTGACTTAGTAAATCCATTTTACAATAGGTAGCGCACGCGTAGATTCAACAAATGAGCGAAGATGCGCGAAGCATTTCAACAAAGTCCCGTATGTGTTCATATACCATTCGTCCGATAGCGATGAAACTTGGGTGAGATGTTGAGTACACTCCAAGGAAGGTTTCTGACTTAGTAAATCCATTTTACAATAGGTAGCGCACGCGTAGATTCAACAAATGAGCGACGATGCGCGAAGCATTTCAACTAAGTCCCGTATGTGTTCATATACCATTCGTCCGATTGCGATGAAACTTGGGTGAGATGTTGAGTACACACCAAGGATGGTTTCTGACTTAGTAAGTCCATTTTACAATAGGTAGCGCACGCGTAGATTCAACAAATGAGCGACGATGCGCGAAGCATTTCAACAAAGTCCCGTATGTGTTCATATACCATTCGTCCGATTGCGATGAAACTTGGGTGAGATGTTGAGTACACTCCAAGGATAGTTTCTGACTTAGTAAATCCATTTTACAATAGGTAGCGCACGCGTAGATTCAACAAATGAGCGACGATGCGCGAAGCATTTCAACAAAGTCCCGTATGTGTTCATATACCATTCGTCCAATAGCGATGAAACTTGGGTGAGATGTTGAGTACACTCCAAGGATGGTTTCTGACTTAGTAAATCCATTTTACAATAGGTAGCGCACGCGTAGATTCAACAAATGAGCGACGATGCGCGAAGCATTTCAACAAAGTCCCGTATGTGTTCATATACCATTCGTCCGATTGCGATGAAACTTGGGTGAGATGTTGAGTACACTCCAAGGAAGGTTTCTGACTTAGTAAATCCATTTTACAATAGGTAGCGCACGCGTAGATTCAACAAATGAGCGACGATGCGCGAAGCATTTCAAAAAGGTTCCGTATGCATTCATATACCATTCGTCCGATAGCGATGAAACTTGGGTGAGATGTTGAGTACACTCCAAGGAAGGTTTCTGACTTAGTAAATCCATTTTACAATAGGTAGCGCACGCGTAGATTCAACAAATGAGCGACGATGCGCGAAGCGTTTCAACAAAGTCCCGAATGCATTCATATACCATTCGTCCGATAGCTATGAAACTTGCGTAAAATGTTGTGTACACTGCAGGGAAATTTTCTGGCTTAGTACATCCACTTTACAATAGGCAGCGCACGAGTAGATTCAACAAATGAGCTACGACGCGCGAAGCATTTCAACAAAGTCACGTTTGCGTTCATATACCATTCGTCCGATAGCGATGAAACTAGGCTGAGATTTTGTGTGCACTCCAGGGAAGGTTTCTAGCTTAGTAAATCCCTTTAAAAATAGGTAGAGCACGAGTAGAATCAACAAATGAGCAACGGCGCGCGAAGCGTTTCAACAAAGTCCCATTTAATTTCATATACCATTCATCCGATAGCGATGAAACTTGGGTGAGATGTTGTGTACACTCCAGGGAAGGTTTCTGGCTTAGTACATACATTTTACAATAGGTAGCGCACCAGTAGATTCAACAAATGAGTGATGACACGCGAAGCGTTTCAACAAAGTCCCGTATAAAGTCATATACCATTCGTCTGATAGTGATAAATGTTTGGTGAATTGTTGTGTACACTCCAGGAAAGGTTTCGGGCTAAGTAAATCCATTTTACAATACGAAGCGCACGTTTATTTTCAACAAATGAGTGACTACGCGCGAAGCGTTTCGACAACGTCCCGTATACGTTCACATACCATTCATCCGATTGCGATGAAACTTGGGTGAGATGTTGTGTACACTCCAGGGAAGGTTTCTTGCTGAGTACATCCATATTACAATATGTAGCGCAAGAGTAGAATCAACAAATGAGCGACGACACGCGAAGCGTTTCAACCAAGTCCCGTATGCATACATGTACCATTCGTCCGTACCTATGAAACTTGGGTGAGATGTTGTGTACACGTCATGGAAAATTTCTGGCTTAGTAAATCCCCTATACAATATGCAGCGCACAGGTTGATTCAACAAATGAGGGACGACGCGCGAAGCGTTTCAACAAAGTCCCGTATAAGGTCATATACCATTCTGCCGTTAGCGGTGAAACTTGGGTGAAATATGGTTGACACTCCAAGGAAGGTTTCTGGCTTAGTAAATACATTTCACAGTAGGTAGCACACGAGTAGATTCGACAAATGAACGACGATAGCGATGAAACTTGGGTGAGATATTGTGGACACTTACGTGACGGTTTCTTAGTAAATACATTTTACAGTAGGTAGCGCACGAGTAGATTCAACAAATGAGTGACGGAGTGCGAATCGTTTAAACAAAATCAGGTATGCGTTCATATACTATTCATCCGATTGCGATGAAACATTGATCAGTTATTTTGTACCCGCCAGGGAAGGGGACTTAGTAAATCCATTTCACAATAAGTAGCGCAAGAGTAGATGCAACAAATGGGTGACGACGCGCGAAGCGTTTCAACAAAATTCCCTATTGCGTTCATATAACATTCTTCGATTGCGATGAAACCTTGATGAGTTATTGTGTACACGCCAGGGAAGGGCTTCGACTTAGTAATACATTTCTCAATAGGTAGCGCACGAGTAGATTCAACAAATGAGTGACAGCGCACGAATCGTTTAAACAAAAACCCCTATACGTGCATATACCATTCATCCGATTGCGATGAATCATTGATGAGTCATTGTGTACACGCCAGGGAAGGGTTTCGACTTAGTAAATCCATTTCACAATAGGTAGCGTACGATTAGATTCAACAAATGAGTGACAGCGATGAAACTTTTTGAAAGTTGTTGTGCACGCTCACTCGAATGGTTCTAAATTAGAAAATCCATTTTATGATCGCTTAGAGGCAGTTAACATGTTGTGTATCCAAAAGCACTTCAAGAAACAGAATTTCAACGCCAACACTGATTGGCATTGCGACGCATGCCGGGTACAGCTTGTAATAAATAAAAGAATTCCTCCCTGACTTTTACCCCCTTAATAAATAATAATATTACTGAGCGGTAGGAACTCGCTCGTCACAACAAAAAAAATGTGAATGCAGCTTCACACAAATAATTAATCATAACATAAACTTTGAGCGGTAAGAACTCACTCGTCACAACATATGGATACAAGTCCATTTATCCTGGTCAAGAAGTTATATAATGTGTGGTGTACTGCTCGTTAATAAGAAACTGAGTACTGATGCGAGTCCGTTTACAACTGAAACAGTCATGTTACTCACGGAGTTGCATCTTTTAAATCACACTACGGCTATGGGACCCACCCTTAATTAATACACTATAATTACTACTGACACATGCAAGATCTAATAATGCAAAAATATGAAGAATCTCCCCGAGATTCTACTGGTGCCAGGGCACATAAATGAACAAAAAGAGCATGCCAGAAATAGGCCAAAACGCTCTCATCACTACTTGGGAACATAGCCTCGCGCACCCTAAGTTGACACGGGTCATTGAACGCGTAAAATAAACACACAAAAATTGAACCAACAACAACAAAATACAAGCCTAACGGCTGAAGAACAACTATGTTTACATTTTTATAAAACGCCAGACAAACAGGAGTTTCGGGAGCTACCTTACAACTATGGACAGCACCCATTTAATCAATCAATACTCATTATAACCGATCAGGTTTTGTGAATTTAAACAACGTCTAAAATTGACGTACAGGATCCAAGCCTGTTACTAATGACAAGTCACGTTATCTGATTTGAGCGCGCCCCTCTTGTATGAGTCATCGCTGTCTCAATTATCTCTCTCAGTCGCTCAAGCCAGGTGCAGTTTCCCTCTGGAAACGCCAACTATCTCACTCATCCCCTTGGATGGCAAGAAAACACAAATATATACCACAAGTCCAGCCTCGCGAGGTCATGAACTGGGCTAATGTGGAGGAAGTCAGAATAATCACAATGATATATTCTCGCTAGCACATCATAAAAATCACACAACGCACCAAAAGCTTGGACTGACTCTCATACTCCTACCACCGGGTCGGCTCAAAACAGATCAACAATATTGCGTCCAATGACACATTTAAAAAAAATACACAACACAAACTCGGGTGCAAAGTGCGATCCCGTTCAGCTCTGCTGAAAAGGCAACTATCAAAATAATCCTGATCCGTCATAAAATTCTACTCACGAATAATCTTTACCCTCCAAATTCTATTTTTAATCTCAAATTTAATTCAGTTCCATTTCTGTTATAAGGCATACCTCCGAATAATAATGCTTGACCGCGATTTACGCGAGCGAAAGTGAGCACGAGCTGCGCGTTGCCCCGTAAAGTTGAACAAAACACAATCACAATATTTACAAATTACACAACGCTCGGCTTGTCCCATATTTAATGTGTCAGTAAAACAAAAACTAATAATCTACATTACCAAACAGGCAAACAAATATCTACAAAATATGTCCCATAATACCATAGCTGATTTAATAAATAAATAAATAAATAAATTCATTTGTACTCATTCTTTTAAAACAGCGTCAAGGAAACGTCTGCAGCCATCTCCTTTAAGATGTTTATCTCGTCATCGACATCTTCTGGCAAATGTCCTTCTGGTTCCAAGCTCCGGTCTCGTTCTTAGACGTCATCTCGTGCTGAATTATATAAAGTTTTGTCAGATACACACACGATATATTTCCTACTACATTCACCTATCAAGTACTAAATTCCTTGACAGTCTATTTGGTGAATTATTTCGATGAACTAGTCCTTCTGGTAGTGCTGGGACTACAAATAAATCACTGAAGTTATACTTATAACTTGACGAAACTGTTCCATCTTCAAATAAAAATCAACGTCACGTTATCAGACTCACGGATTAAAGAGTGTGAATGTTACGTCCTCAGACGCACAAAAATAAGTGTTCTCTCGAAGCTTTTTGGATCCTTATAAATGAAACTGACTAGGGTTGGTGTGGAAGGGGATTTATGAGAAAATATTCCATAATTATCAGACTAGCATGCGATCGGTATCATTGAGTTCGTATCAGTGTGGAGGTTACGATTATGCTGTAGCCGGCTCGAATCGATCGTGGAATTAATCTGTAGATAACTCGTGCGTTAATCTACCAGGGTGCGTTATCAAGCCGAGTTGCCGCTAAAACAAGGCGTCTTGATATTATTGGCCCAGACTCTTGTATGTCTTTGCGCGCTTTTACATGTATTTCTGCAGTAGGGAATGGTTAACATGAAGATTGTCCAATTGCCTCGTAGCATTCGATTTTCTTCTTGGCGCCAACCTTCATAGCAACAGGCCACAATGTGCGTGCCCAAGCCGTCTTCCGCGCTAAAAGTTGCACCTGTCCTATGTCTCAAGAATATTTATGCTTCTTCCTAAAATACCACAGGAGCTTAAACCATTGTGTCCTCTCGGCCACTGATTTCTCAATATTTCCCAACACCGCGTGGCTCTCATATCTGCTGTCTGTAGAAATGTATCAAAAGATGATGAATAATTGTTAGAATCCTTTATACAGCCTGTGGATAAAGGTTCACAATCCTCCTGCATGTAAAAAATCGAACATAGCATATAACGATTTAAAAAAAAAAGACATAACATCTGTAATGATTTCTGCCAATCCTAGAGAAATCTCCCTCTCATCAGTCTAGTCTAGCCGCCACTGTCGTTGGAGTGTCAACCCGCACTCGTGTTTACTTCCAGCTTCCTCATTCATTCAGACATTCCCAAGCCTGCCTGCATATCTGATCGCCTAAGGCTAGTACCTCCCCTTTCCAGTACCCTTATCTCTCTCGCTCGTTCTCTCGCTGTGTCGTCATCGTCAGAGCTCATTAGTGTTTGACCACAGCAGGCTGCTCCCTACTTCCTCGTTCAACTGACGTACTCACTGACCCACGTATGGTTGGATGTGCAAAAATACTTCCATATATTTAATTTGCTGCATTATTTCTGCGTTCCCAAGGTTCGCTAGTAAAATACAACTTTAAATTCGCCGCATTGTAGACAGACATTGTACCTGTACTCAATTCTTTCACTCTGTATGCGTTGTTACCAAGATTACGTACAACACAGAAGGGTCCGATAAATTTTGGACAGAACTTGTTAAATACCTTCTTCTCTGGATCAGATATCGCTGGCTTCCGTACTAATACAAGCTCGTTGACTAATAGTTCTCTGTGATACCTCTTATTTCTGACACGACGTAATCTGCGATCCGCCTGGTTTCTCATATGGACTCTCGTTCTCTCAATTCTCAACTCATGACCAACCATGGGATCTTGTGGGCAATTGATGATGTTGCTCCACGATCTTACTGGATATTCGTTCATGTGCAAGACCATGGGAATCTGGCTTGTCGACTCATGTCTAGTTGTATTCATACAGGTCTCTACGTCTTTGATCCTGTCTACCCACTTGTGATGTTCATTGGGAATGACGGTCCTTAAGTATTTAGTAACACATTTTATTGCGCGTTCGCTAGGATTAGCTTGAGGGTGGCGAATGCTACTAAACATGTGTTTTACATCCAAGTCCTTCATACCTTTCTTGAATTCGGCGCTCGTCAAATAGCTTCCATGGTCCGACAATATAAACTCTGGTTTTCCAAGGATTGGAATAACTCTATTTCGAATACGACTGAGTACTTGCTTCGATGTAGTTTTCTGAATGGGACACAATACGACAAACTTAGAAAACACATCAATACACACTAGCAAGTGACGGCAACCTCGCCTACCTTTCGGGATTGGACTGAAACAGTCCAGGGCCACAAGCTCGCAGGGTTTCTGAGGTAGCAATGGTCTAGGATACTGCCTCATTAAGTAATTATTCGGCTTCGTCCTCTGACAAGGATCGCAAGTCTTTATTACGTCACAAATGGTAGTCCTCATTCGCAGCCATGTAAACGTTTCGCCTATGGTCGCCTGTGCCTTGTCTAATCCCACGTGACCGAAGCTTTCATGTATGTGCCAAGTAAGTCCTCTTTGTAATGATGCAGGTACCATGATACGTAATTTGGTGTGTTCTTCATCTATCCATTTATGCAGTAAATTGTTGAGGTAGACATATCTTCCTTCTCTGGCTTTTGCTTCTCTGTAGGCTGGGGTTCTTGCTGGTAATTCCTTCTTAAAATACTGGATCATTTGATACATCCACGGTTCTGCTTCCTGCTCTCGTCGTATCTCCCGTAATTCCTCCAAGAATGCATGGTCCTTTGCTGTTAACTCAATATGCTGTACTATCGCTGTTTCTTCGGTATCAGGCTCGGGGTTCCTGCTTAATACATCCGGAATTACATTCATTTTTCCTGGGCAGTGTTCAATTTCTATGTTAAAATGTTGTATGTAGATGGACCAACGTGTCACACGCTCGCTAGTCGTAGACGTCTTGAACAAAAACGTTAGTGCCTTGTGGTCTGTTCTAATAACAATGGGGTAACCATATACAATTCGTTTCCATTGTTGCAAAGCATGAAGTATTGCCAACAATTCGAGTTCCGTGACCGTATAGTTGCGCTCGTGTTTACGCAATCTGCGGCTCACAAATTCTAGATAATCACGATGTTGAAGGTTAGCTGGATCTTCTTGGTATAACATCGCTCCTATACCAACCATGGAAGCATCCGCTTGGATAATACATTTCCGTTGAAAATCTGGATAACCTAGTTTGATACAATTTTCCAGTAATAATTTAGTCTCTTGAAATGATTTCTCACACTCTGCGTTCCAAAGCCATTTGTTGTTCTTCTTCAGCATCTCCTGCATAGGTGCTACGGTTTCAGTATATCCTGGGCAGTTTTCCTTAAAGAAGCCCGTCACGCCAAGGAAAGCTCTGATATGTTTCACTCTCGTTGGTGTAGGGAAATTCTTTATCGCCTCTATCTTCGCAGGGTTTGGTCTCACTCCCTCCTGGTCAATGATGTGCCCCAAGTATAAAATCTCCTTCTTGAAGAAATGGGATTTCTTCAAGTTTACTTTAAAATTTTCAGTTCTAAGGTTGTCCAAAAGTTTATCCAAATTTTCCATATGTGTCTCGATGTTATCTGAAGCCAAGAGTATATCGTCAATATATCGTACCGTCATTTCCTTCACTTCTTCAGTCAGGTTCCGATCCAAGGCTCGAATTAATGCGCATCCCGCTGTTTTAACGCCGAAGGGCATGCGGACGAAGCAATATGTCTGATTAACGAATAAGAAGCCAGTAAGAAGCTGTGACTTCTCATCCAGTTCGATATGGTGAAACCACCTCGTCAGATCTACAGATGAATAGATACTCTTGTTCTTAAATCCTTTTAAGACGTCTCTGATGATTGGCGCTCGGTCATACTCGGGAAAAATAAGGCGCATGTTTAGATTTCTGGCGTCTAGACATAGTCTAATGGATCCATTTGGTTTTGTGACTGCCAAAATCGCATTTAAATACGGTGTAGGAGTCTTCTTAATCACTCCCGTATGCAACATATCATCTATAATCCTTTTGACCTGCTCCCGATGTTTTTCTGGTATAGGGTACAATTTGCTTCGAAATGGGGACCAATCCTCAACCTGCATAGAATACTGAAAGTTTATTATCTTCCCTGGAACTGTGTCAAACACTGCCCTGTGTCTTCTTAAGATCTCCTCAAGTTTCTTCCTATGTTCAACCCCTAGTTGGATGTCACTGAGCCGCTCCTGTAATAGTTCTTCAAACTGAGTATCGCTGTCTTCTCCTTCTGCTAGTAAGGCCCATATCTCCTGAGAGTCACTCTCTTCATTTAATTCCACAACAGCCACATCTATAAGGTCATCTTCCGCCTTTCGTATCTCCTCTTCTCTCTCCTCTGCTATTGCCTCCAATGCCCATGAACTCACGTCTTTCCCTGTAGTGATTTCATCCATGTGTAAGCCCACATCCTTCAATTTATCAAACTCCTTAAAACTGACTGTATTATTATGCAAATCTATGACTGCCTGGTAGTCACAAATGGAATTTGCACCCAGAATAATGTTAAAGTTCATTTTAGCCATTATGATGAAAGTCTGTCCAAATATATGGTCTAATATATCCAATTCTATAAATACCTGACGTTTGCAAGTGACGGTGCGTTCAGGAATGACGCCCCTCACCTTGAGTTGCGGTACTGGAATCACAGGAATATTCTGACTCCGTCCCAACTCTCGAACCAAAGCCTCCGATACAAGACTGATTTGTGACCCCGTGTCAACTAAGCATCTCACGATAATTCCACCAATCTTGGCATAAATAATAGGTAATTGTTTGATATCATCGTTCCGTGGTTTTACAATCCCCTCCAGGCAATCTTCCGGCAAAGCTATCCACTCTTGTATGTGTGCCACGACCCATCCTTCTTCACAATCCGGCTGTTGCTCTCTCAGGGTGAGTCTTTCTTTCAATTATTGGGATTTTTTTACAACCCCCGCGACTACCATCATCCTTCTGTCGCGTATTTCCCTGACGTTCTTCCTGTTTCAATAAACTCTCGGCCCCCTCAATGTGAGTGTCTGGATTTGACCTCCTATTAATTGCATGTTCCCAAAGTTTTTGTTCGTCCCCTCCATTAGCGTGTAATTCTTCCAGGTAACGCTGCGATTCGGCGTGCCTGTCGTTCCATTCATTCCTATAATTATGATAGTCCCCTGGTTCTGATATCTTCTTTCACGCCACTGTCGATTCTCATTATTGTTATTTTCGTAACGTCTGTAGGGTCCCTCATTTCTCCTATTATTTCTCCATTGTTGGTATCCTCGCTGTTGATACCTATTGTTGCCATGGGTCTGCCTATCATTATCATTTTCATGACGCTGGTGTGACCTATTTTTGTCACCCTCCTGACCTCGTCTTGGTGTTGTTGACACACTTGTATTTGTGGCCTGCGACCTGGTGTGTACTTGAGCGGGTTTAACCACCTCCGTTGTGTTTACAAGTTCCAGCTGTCGACCCCCTCTCTGCTGCAAGTGAGATGTTGTCTCGTCAATCTGACGTAAGATTTGTTCGGCTCGAACCGCTGTGTCCACGTTTGCTGCTACTAACACCTGCTGAACATTGACTGGCAACTGCCGTGGAATCGTCATAACCAGGTCCGATTCTTCTAAAGGGTGATCAAGATCCCGGAATTTCAACAATTGTAGCGAAAAGAAATCTTAGTATTTCGTCTGCTGAGTTGACTGATATTTTCTCGAATAAAGTCCAATTCTAAGGCTTTGTTGTAGAGAAGCCGACCAATACTTTTTAAGGAACGCGTTCTTGAACTCGTCCATCCCTCCGAAAGTACACTTGAAGCTCAAGAACCACGTAAGTACATTTCCCGAAATAAATCGTTCCATCAGTCTTATACGACGCGCGGGCGGTATATTATTATCATTAAAATAGTGATCCATCTCTTTAAGAAACGCCTTCGGTGTGACACCAGAATTTTCTGTGAAATTATTGGGTTTAAATTCATTTGATCGAATTACTTGTACGACTTGAGGGTGCTGATAGCCATGTTGAGGAGTAGAGGTTCCACCAACGTTGTTGTGAAATCCTTCTGTGTTAATCGTTAATGGGCTGCCTGTCAGTCCGTGGCTACTCTCCGCGCAAATTGCCCCCTGGCTTGTTGAGTCAACTTCCTTATCTTTAGCGTGCTCTGTCTGAAATAACGTGTTCTGTCCTAGTGAACGCAACTCTGCTTTTATGATTCTGTCCGACTGTTCTTTCATTTTACTCTTGATTTCTTCCTCAAGTGCTTTAATGCGTGTATGGTTATCACCTACGGTCTTTATGATTGTTAACCGTTCTTCTTTAGAGTCGCTGCTCATATTACGCCAATCCTTTCTGATGCTATCTTTAATCGCTCCCAGTTTTTCTTCCATCTGCTGTTTCGTATCCTCCTGACTCGATTCTATCTTCTCAAGCCTGTCTTCTAGACGTAGATTATTCTCATCTATCGTACTCTTCAAATTATCCTGATCCGATTCTATGTTTCGCCATCGCTCTGCTGATTGTATTTCTAACTTATCTATGTCTTTTATCAGGCTCGTAATACTTTCATTTACTGCTGACAATTGTTCCTGGATAAACGTAGAATCCTCCTCCATTTTATCAAATCGCTTTTCAAGACCATCCTGTGCCGTTTTAACCTCACTGTTATTTACAGTGCATGCTAATTCTATCTGAGCTAGTTTTGCTAATACAGTTTCGTCCAAATCATTTAATTTACGGTTGAAGGTGTCCTCTAATTTTTGTATCTGACCTAGCTGTTTGTCGTTATTCTTACTTATATCAAGCGTGAATTGAATCATCTGCTGTGTAGTGTACTCTTTCATCTCTGCAGATAACGTGGCTAACTGACTCGTATTTCTACGGCTATGGGACCCACCCTTAATTAATACACTATAATTACTACTAACACATGCAATATCTAATAATGCAAAAATATGAAGAATCTCCCCGAGATTCTACTGGTGCCAGGGCACATAAATGAACAAAAAGAGCATGCCAGAAATAGGCCAAAACGCTCTCATCACTACTTGGGAACATAGCCTCGCGCACCCTAAGTTGACACGGGTCATTGAACGCGTAAAATAAACACACAAAAATTGAACCAACAACAACAAAATACAAGCCTAACGGCTGAAAAACAACTATGTTTACATTTTTATAAAACGCCAGACAAACAGGAGTTTCGGGAGCTACCTTACAACTATAGACAGCACCCATTTAATCAATCAATACTCATTATAACCGATCAGGTTTTGTGAATTTAAACAACGTCTAAAATTGACGTACAGGATCCAAGCCTGATACTAATGACAAGTCACGTTATCTGATTTGAGCGCGCCCCTCTTGTATGAGTCATCGCTGTCTCAATTATCTCTCTCAGTCGCTCAAGCCAGGTGCAGTTTCCCTCTGGAAACACCAACTATCTCACTCATCCCCTTGGATGGCAAGAAAACACAAATATATACCACAAGTCCAGCCTCGCGAGGTCATGAACTGGGCTAATGTGGAGGAAGTCAGAATAATCACAATGATATATTATCGCTAGCACATCATAAAAATCACACAACGCACTAAAAGCTTGGACTGACTCTCATACTCTTTCCATCGGGTCGGCTCAAAACAGATCAACAATATTGCGTCCAATGACACATAAAAAAAAAATACACAACAAAAACTCGGGTGCAAAGTGCCATCCCGTTCAGCTCTGCTGAAAAAGCAACTATCAAAATCATCCTGATCCGTCATAAAATTCTACTCACAAATAATCTTTACCCTCCAAATTGTATTTTAATCTCAAATTTAATTCAGTTCCATTTCTGTTATAAGGCATACCTCCGAATAATAATGCTTGACCGCGATTTACGCGAGCGAAAGCGAGCACGAGCTGCGCGTTGCCCCGTAAAGTTGAACAAAGCACAATCACAATATTTACAAATTACTCAACGCTTGGCTTGTCCCATATTTAATGTGTCAGTAAAACAAAAACTAATAATCTACATTACCAAACAGGCAAACAAATATCTACAAAATATGTCCCATAATACCATAGCTGATTTAATAAATAAATAAATAAATAAATAAATTCATTTGTACTCATTCTTTAAAACAGCGTCAAGGAAACGTCTGCAGCCATCTCCTTTAAGATGTTTATCTCGTCATCGACATCTTCTGGCAAATGTCCTTCTGGTTCCAAGATCCGGTCTCGTTCTTAGACGTCATCTCGTGCTGAATTAAATAACGTTTTGTCAGATACACACACGATATATTTCCTACTACATTCACCTATCAAGTACTAAATTCCTTGACAGTCTATTTGGTGAATTATTTCGATGAACTGGTCCTACTGGTAGTGCTGGGACTACAAATAAATCACTGAAGTTATACTTATAACTTGACGAAACTGTTCCATCTTCAAATAAAAATCAACGTCACGTTATCAGACGCACGAATTAAAGAGTGTGAACGTTACGTCCTCAGATGCACGAAAATAAGTGTTCTCTCGAAGCTTTTTGGATCCTTATAAATGAAACTGACTAGGGTTGGTGTGGAAGGGGATTTATGAGAAAATATTCCATAATAATTACCAGACTAGAATTCGATCGGTATCATTGAGTTCGTATCAGTGTGGAGGTTACGATTATGCTGTAGCCGGCTCGAATCGATCGTGGAATTAATCTGTAGATAACTCGTGCGTTAATCTACCACGGTGCGTTATCAAGCCGAGTTGCCGCTAAAACAAGGCGTCTTGATATTATTGGCCCAGACTCTTGTATGTCTTTGCGCGCTTTTACATGTATTTCTGCAGTAGGGAGTGGTTAACATGAATATTGACCAATTGCCTCGTAGCATTCGATTTTCTTCTTGGCGCCAACCTTCATAGCAACAGGCCATAATGTGCGTGCCCAAGCCGTCTTCCGCGCTAAAAGTTGCACCTGTCCTATGTCTCAAGAATATTTATGCTTCTTCCTAAAATACCACAGGAGCTTAAACCATTGTGTCCTCTCGGCCACTGATTTCTAAATATTTCCCAACACCGTGTGGCTCTCATATCTGCTGTCTGTAGAAATGTATCAAAAGATGATGAATAATTATTAGAATCCTTTATACAGCCTGTGGATAAAGTGTTCGATACATTCACATGTATGGATGAATGAATGAATGATTGAAGGAATGAATGAATTAAAGAAATATTAAAATGAGACACTACCAGACAGTTTTACGTCTTGAAGCCTTATATGCTTCAGAATGTCTGGTATTCAACTGGAAGGGACTCACGGACAAACTCGAAGTACAGGAGAGAAATATAATGAGGACGATATTGGGGCCTGTTAAAGAAGGGAATGAATACAGAAGGTGACCTAATCAAGAGCTCTACACGTACTGTAAAAAAATCACGGATGTTGCTAGGAAACGACGTCCAGCATTTTATGGACACGTCTACAGGATGCATCCTACCAGTTTGACCTACCAGCTCCTCGGTTACTGGCAAAAGCGGAAGACCACGTCACCATGGTTGTGGGAAGTGAGCAAAGATCTGCAAGAACTTGGAGGGACGGAAAGAGACTTAAAAGACCGGACATCTCTCAGGAAGATGCTTCAGCAATTGAGGTTTCAGGACAAACCGCCAAGAAAGAAAACAGGTGCCCTCTGGACCCAAGAGAGGAGGGAACAACACAGCCAGAGGATGCGTAACTACTGGGCAAACATCAAAGCCCACTCCAAATGCAATAGTTGAATGTCGTGGTCCTTAGAAGGCCTATACGAAACAAGAAGGAAGAAAGAAAGACTAGATCAATGAATGGCTGGGAGCTCTGACGCATCTCAAATGGGAAGTCGGGCTTTGCTCTTTTTAGAGGCTCCCTTCAGTGCACTATAAATACAGTAAAGCCTGCCTAAGGCGGAACGCAATCGTTCCGGATTTATTTTTCCGTTTTACAAAGGGTTGAGTTTTAATACGACAAAATACACTACAAAAATTACTGTATTATGGCATAGGATTACTATGACATAATTTGAGTTTTTCCCACTTTTAACAACACAATTAAATCTTTAGCCGAACGTTTGTTTTTCTCGTGTTCTTCAATAACTTTAATTTCTTCCTCCAGTGTAAGATTATTATGTTTAGAAGTCATTGTCACTGAATTACAGTACGTAAATAAATGCAGTACACAGTAAAAAGAACACCTTTTAAGATTACTCCAGTTAACTGTTTTCTTGTACTCGTACTTCTACTCTCATTTGTCAGAAGGGAACTGTGTGTATCACAAGAGGGTAGGAGGAAGTATTGGTACAGATGTTGTGAAATGTTGCATACTGCTGGGGTCTAAGATCTGTGAACTTGCGGGATGAAGGGCAGAGGCAGGGAAGGAGCAGGCGAGAATTGAGAAGCCTGTCAACAGCCCGCCGTGTTTCCTGACATTCTCGTCTATTCCAATACTGCTAACATAGGGTCTTTTCTGAAACCAGTGTGGGTTGCGAATGAAAAAAAGGAAGCTTGTAGTTTTACGTGACCGTTAATCATGCGATCATGAGCCACGGGACCTCCTTTTTACGTGGAATCCGAACCACAGGACATGGCATTTCACTTCGAAAATCTCACGTGCATTGACCGAGAATCGAACCCGGTCCACCTTGGTGAGAGGCATACAGCGCCACCACGCCCCGGTTGCGAATGAGTGGGTGAGTCACCGACTAATGTATTTGCTTCTGTTACTACACAAGGACCGAGAAACCTCATCACTCGTCATCACCACTTCTCATAGTACGCGATGCACATCCTCTCAGGTTCACGCAGCTTAGACCCGAGCAGTATCTGCTGCATCCTTGAGGAAAAATTATATTTAATATTTCCTAGGACACTGGGGCAAGTACAATCGCGCTCAAAATTTAGGACATAGCTTTATACGATGTTACGGCTAAGATAATCCGTCTTAGTCAGGTTATTTACGCCTACAGTTTCGGAATTTCTTTCCGTTTCCACGTTAGGCAGTTTTCCGGTTTACAGCGTCATTTACGTAGGAAATAACCCCATTCCGAATTTTGTTTCCCGTCTGACCAGGTTTCCGGTATACTGTATAAAAGGTCCAGTTTACGCAGTTTTACTGTATAGTTTAATGCACTGATGAATACATATCAAATGAAAAGGATGAATGTTGGGATATAATAGGCCTACTCTCAGTTCTGTTAAGGACACACTAGATTGCGTCAGTGGCGTACTGCAGACTATGTTATCAATCGAATGTCTGCCGGAATGACAATCCCCGATAGCCTTCTTGGTTAGTTTATCAGTGAAATATAGACAGAGCTTTGTGTGAGTAAATACTACTGCACAACTGAGGACTATCATGCTGTTATTTAATCCATCTCTTTTAATTAGACGATGTTCCAAAGAAACCATCTCTCCTACAAGGCAATGCCTGACTCAAGCGGAGACTCGAGAGTCACTAATGTCTTCTATGAGCGGAGACAGCGATGGAATGATTGAAGTTCGTTGAATAGGTTTAAAAAATATACAATGCAGGTATTTTATTGAGTGAAATTGATCATTTTACGTTGTCATGTAAAAACCTATGTTATTTTTAAAACTCCTTAGAACAGTTTGTTTGTTGATTCATTTGCAACATCGCGGTCATCGTCACTTTGTATTTGGATGTGTGTCAAATCTGTGTCCCCAAGCTGCGTAGTGGTGCGTGTGAAATCGATCACCACAACCCTGATACAGAGCAGCACAAATCAGGAGATTGGAAGTTCGATTCCTGGCGCTGACAACATTTGCAAATCCAGTGTTTTAAATTCCACACCAATAACATGTACCAAGTGAAAATTAACAAGTAGTTCCGTGAAGAACTATACAGCCTATTTTCATATATCCTACTTATGTTAATTGCCACTATCAACATACACAATTTCAGTTTGATTGCTGTAATAGATTCGTAGATATTGAGAACCGACTAAATATTTCGGATGGTCGCCATGTTGGATTTTATATATGTAGGTCCTAGAGTTATGTACTGTTACATGCAGATTATTGTGAACGTGTAGTATTCAAACTTCAATCGCATAGTTAGGACACAAGAAAAAACAAGGAGATTTAAATTTTTTTCACAGCTGCCATCTTGAGGTTATGGAAACAATTGAAATAAATTAGATGCCAGTGGATTAACATCCGTATAAGGATTTACTGTACCAAGTTTCACTGCACGCGGATGGTTAAATTGCGATAAACGTCCATGTGAATATTTATAATTCGCGTCACCGCCATGTTGGATTTGTGATCACCAGGTTATTTAAAGTCCTATAGGTGAACTTAAGTTCATAGCCCCTATGAACATTAAAAAATGCAGTTTGATTGCTAAAATAGATTCGTAGATATTCAGTATCGTCTAAATATTTCGGTTGGTCGCCATGTTCGATTGTTAAATGTATAGGCCATAGAGTCATGTACCATTAAAGGAAAATTATTGCGTAGGTTCATTATTCAAACTTTCACTTCGATCGCATGACTACATCACAATGAATAAAATCTTAATATTAAAATTCGCACTGCCGCCATCTTGAGGTTATGTAAAAAATTGAACTAAATTAGATACCAGTGGATTACAATGTGTATAAATATTTCCTGTGCCAGGTTTCAGTGCGCTTGGAACATTAAATCGCGAGAAAGGTCTATATAAAATTTTCAAATTCGCTTGGCCGCCATGTTCGTTTTGTAGTTAATCGGTTTTTGAAAGTCTTATAGATGAACTTCCAGTAGTGCCCTTATATCTCCGTACAAAATTTCAGGGTTTTACCGCTAATAGTTTCAGAGATATAGAATGCCGGTGAAATATTTCGCACATCCGCCATTTTGTGATTATGTAAACAATTGAACGAAGTTAGATGTCGGTGCATTACAATGTATATAAACATATACTGTACCAAGTTTCATTGCGTTTGGTTGGTCAAATCGCGAGAAACGTCTATTTAGAAGTCGCAAATTCGTTTGGCCGCCATGTTGGTTTTGTAGTTACCAGGTTTTCAAAAGTCACATAAGTGAACTTATAGTAGTTCCCTCTATCACCATAGAAAATGTCAGGGTAATATCGGTAATAGTTTCGGAGATATTGAATGCTGGTGAAATATTTCGCACAGCCGCCATGTTGGATTGGTGAGTCGTAACAAAATTTGAAGGGCACGGTCGAGGTTGCCGGGAATAGTGCTATGAACTTTCCGAGTTTCATTGAAATCGCTCCATCCGTTTAGATTTTATTAGGGGGGGGGGGGACACACACACACGAATCACACACACACACACACACACACCCGCACACACACACGGACAAAAGGTGATCTCATAAGCCTATTTTTTCAAAATTGAAAATAGGCTAAAAATCAAAAATCCTCAACATATAACAAAATATAGCTTTATGTCATTAAAATGTGAAAAATATTATAAACAACTTAAAAATGGGCAAAATATGCACTTATAGGCAAAGTTAAATTTCTTTAATCGGGGTCAGGGACCCTGTATTTGCACTTCTTTTTCTTCAAATGTACAATTCGTTTTTCAAATTAGCACTTATGAACGCTGTAAAAATTTTAAATATTTAGGGCCAGTGATAGTTGAAAACAATGGTATAAGGGAATAAATACATGCAAGGATAACAGCTGGAAATAGCAAGAAGCCTTAGGAGAAAACTGAAGTTGACGGTATATCATATGGTAGTGAGACCTGTGGTGATTGATGGATCATGTAACAAGGTGATGACAATAATGTGGAGATAAGAGAGTTGTAAAGTAAGCCAGATATATAAGGTGCGTTCAAAAAGTAACGAGCCGGAGGCTGGAATGCGCAAACCGGTGACGATATCGGCTAATCGTGGCGTGTGTAACGAGGTGTGGTTCCGACCAGAGCGTGGAAGGTCACAGCCCGTCGCTAGAGGGCACGCGTGCACGTCACTTGGCGATACAAAGCGAGCAGCAGCATGCATCAATCGTCCAACGCTGCCAGTCGCATTGCAAACAGTGACATGGAGGCGTCAAACGAAGAGTAAAGAGGTGTTGATCGGTTTCTGACAGCGGAAGGAGTAGGGGGAACGGATATTAATTCGCCGAATGTCACAAGTGTAAGGCGAACACTGCAAGGGTCAAGGCGTGGCACAAGCGCTTCAGGGAAGGACGGGTGTCGTTAGCCGATGATGCCCGGTCTGGGGCACCCGCCTGCATTACCGATGACAACGTCCAGCTGGTTGTACTCATTACCCAGGACCGCCGAGTGACTGTGAACGCCATAGCCACCGTGGTCGGATTGAGCGTCGGAAGTGTGCACGCCATCATCAAGGAGCGACTGCATTTGCCCCACAGTCTTCAACCACACCAGGAAGCATGTCGAATGGCCCTCTGTCTTGGTCATCTGCAGCGCTATGCGAGGGAAGGGAATGGGTTCCTGGCACGAGTGGTGGCTGGAGATAGTCATGGTGTCATCACTTCGAACCAGAATCCAAACGACAAAGCCTCCAGTGGAAGCATCCAGGGTCACCACCACCCAAATAAGGCAAGGCCATCCACACGAGTGCAGGAAAGGTAATGCTGACGTTCTTCTTTGACCAAGATGGCCCCCTTCAGATACACTTCATGCCGCACGGGACTACAGTGAATGCCCAGCGTTACTCGCAAACCTTGACCACCCTTCGCCAAGCGATCAAAACAAAACGACCAGGCAATCTTACCCGTGGGGTCATTCTGCTCCACGACAATGCACGACCTCATACGGCCAACACAGTCGCGGCACTTCTGCAGAAATTCAAATGGGAGGTTCTCGGCCACCCTCCATACAGTCCAGACCTCTCTCCCTGTGATTACGCCATGTTTGGTCACCTGAAAAGGGCTTTGCGGGGCCAACGATTCACCTCGGACGCCGACGTCCAGCTGTACGTGCGGAACTGGTTCACATCGCAGCCCAGGGCATTTTATGAGCCAGCCATTCACCGCCTCGTGTCACAGTGGGACAAGTGCCTCAACCGCCAGGGCCAATACTCCTAACATACAGGTACAGGTTTCTGTAATTATGCCTCCGGCCCGTTACTTTTTGAACGCACCTTATAGTAGTGGAAATAAAGAGTAGTAGACTGCGTTGGTTGGGACATGGAGAAAGAATGACAGTGAACAGGGTGCCAAGGAAGGTCTTCAATGGTGAGCCAGGAGGACGTTGTGTGAGGGGAAATTCTAGGGCAAGATGGCTGGATAACGTGGAGAAGATGGGGGTCAGAAGATGGAGAACTCAGGCACTCAGCAGGGAAGAATGGGTGGAGATTGTCCGGACTGGCCAATAGCCCTACAAGGGCTGTAGAGTAAGTCCTCTGCTTACCAAAAGTTTAAGACCACTAGCTTATTTTCAACAAACGCTTCCTAGTCTTATATTTTTGATACAAATTTTGCCAAATATTTTATGAAAATACAGTACTTTGATCTAATAGACATCCACTTGTACCAAGAACATTGTAATATGGCTTTCAGTTTTTGAGTTTCAATTTTTTAATACAAGTAGCCTACTTTCTGGAAAAGGTAACGAATTGAAGCTAAGACTGATAAGCGTTCACTGGTTAATTGCTTCTGTGAGGGTTCAGCTAGCGGACCCAAACGTTCACCAGGCATAGAACAGCATGTTGTCAACAGATGACAGTTCCAAGGTCAATACTCCGAGTACCTGGAATCAGTTTCCTTCGTCTATTCTGAGAACCCAGGTGTAGAAAAATCACTACCCATTTTTAGCCTACTTTTCACATTTTGCAAAAATGAGGAAAAAGTAGACTTATGAGATCGATCCGGAAAAATGTGAGTCTGTCTGTCTGTCTGGCTGTGTGTGTGTCCCCCCTTATCAACTCCTAAACGGCTGCAGCAATCAAAACCAAATTTAGTATGAGTAAAGATGTGCACGGGAATATCTCTCGTCCATATTTGAAAATGATGTCAGTGCTACCTACTGCTGAAAAAACGCACTAGAAATTTGAGCTCCATGTTGGATATCTTGCAAGGTATGCATGGGAGCTATTCCAAAATTGGCACACATATAGATAATACTATTTCAGTTTAATTTCCAGGAGGCCAACCATGACAGTGTTGCCAAAATAATTTTAAGCCTTCTGATAGGTCCAATGTTTAAATGCATAAACCTTCTACACTATCAATTGGATTTCAACCAAATTTTGTATGTAATATCTGTACATAAACAGATATGACTGAGCATATTCTTAAGAGCCACCAGGCCTGCCAACTGTTCATAATTGCTCCCTCTATTTTTTTAAATCCAAATACCAATATATCAGAAAGTATGAATATCTATGACTTTAGTCATTTTTTCAAGTTTTTCCGTATTGATTTTGATAAGTTATGTACTTGTCCACTATACAATACAAAAGATATTTTGTATTGTATAGTGGACAAGTACATAACTTATCAGAAAGTATGCAAGCCAACAGCTTTGAACTATGCACACGTATATTCTGACATTTTAGACTAATTTGGAGTAACTTATATACGTCAGTTCTACCAACATGATTATAAGCCTGCTGATAGTACCAATTTTTAAATACATGCAACATCTATACTATCAGTTGGATTTCAACCAAATTTCGTATGTGCTATGTGTACCATAGCAGATATGACTATAAGTATTGTTAAGAGCAATCAGGGCTGCCAACTGTTAATAAATGCTGTCTTTTTTTACCCTAATATCAATATAACAGAAAGTATGCAAGCCAACAGCTCTATACTTTGCACACGTATAGCACCTGACATTCTAGATTAATTTGGAGTAATTAATACAAGGCGGTGCTGCCAACATGATTCTATGCCTGCTGATATGTCCAATTTTAAAATACATGTAACTTCTATACTAACAAATGGATTTCATCCAAAATTGGCACAACAAGATATAATATTTCAGATTATTTCTAACCAGCACACGCATGGTATTGTTGGCAACATGCTTTTACGCGTGCTGATAGATCCAGTGTCTAACTGCATGTAACGTCCATTGGACTTCAACCAAATTTTGTATTCTGTACCTTAAGAGATGGAACTAAGAATATATTCAGTCACCAGGGCTGCCAACTGTAGTGCTCTATTAGGCTACATTATACCAGGTATATTTTGAACTAATTAGATATTTCGATATTACCAACTTAATTTCGTCATTATTCTAGATAGGTTCATATACTGTAGAATAATCATTGGCATGAAAAGTAGGCTGTATAGTTCTTCACGGAACTTCTTGTTTTTTTGGGGATTTCGTTTTTCATTTGCCAAAACGTTTGTATACATTGTACAATACTTATAAAAATAATGAATAAGGTAACTCCATTGGTTTAGTGTCCACAAATTAATTTGTGGTTGAAAATTGCGTTTTTCTTCGATACTCCACTTGTATTAAAAATTGAAGCTCAAAAACTGAAAGCCATATTACAACGTTCTTGGTGCAGGTGGATGTCTATTAGATCTATGTATTTCCATAAAATATTTGGCAAAATTTGAATCAAACATATAAGACCAGGAAGGTTTTGTTGAAAATAAGCTGGTGATTTCAAACTATTGGTAGGCTCTGTAAGTAAGTAGTTATTTTCCAAATTCGCATTTATTTATCAAATTTCGGGCAAAATAAGCTCAGAAGAAATATAACGTTTTCTTAACTTCCGAACTTAAATTATTATTATTTTTATTTTACTAGCAACCCACCCCGACTTCGCCCGGTATCTTTAACGGTTTACCCAGCGTAAGCTTAAAAGACACACGGACGGCAGGTTTTTCTTCGACTCGATTCACAGAAATCGTTACTGCTCGGCTTCCTTCGGTCATAAATGAATTATTTTCTACAGACATCTTCCTCGATAAATCCTTTATAGAATTGTGAAAACCGCTTAAAAATCCATCCAGTGGTTCTCGAGATTACCCGTTACATCCAAGAATCGGGGACTTTGTGTTATACTACTAAGGGGCGTATATAGAGTTTTATTTCGGGGGATGCCCAACCGGGGGTTTGGGGGCATGGTATAGGCCCAAAGAATAGGGGCTCCGGGGTTCTCCCCGGGAATCTTTTATATAATATGGTGCAAAATGATGAGTTTTAAGGCTATCTGGCATCACTTTTTCAACCAATTTGTTGTGATGTTTCTTGTTTGGTTTATGTCAAACACAACTAAGACCATTTTATGATACTTTTTATTAATACTATCATCTTGCTCACTTTATAGTATTTACATGGAAACAATTAATGTAACTGTTTTGATTTACAACTCACACTATAATATAAAGTGAAGGTTTCTTGAAGCATTGCCAAATCGGTTCATGACTTCATCGTCAGTGAGATGTAAGTTATGTCTCTGTGAATTGATGACAATACTAGACCGTTGAGTCTGTTTTCAGAAGTAGAATTTCTTAAGTATGTTTTCAACCAACTCAAACTCCGTTCGGCAGAACTGGAAGCTACAGAGAGAGGAAAATTTGCCAAAATGTTGATAAGGGTATAAAAGTTAGGGGAAAAACTTTTGTCACACGCTTCAAGGGCACTTGTTGCTGTTCTTGGCTCGTTCATAAGAGCGAAGGCACTGGAGAGTAATAAGAGGTGATCTTACACATAAGACCAGAGCAAACTGATTGTCACACTGTTTTCATCGCTCTAGCTTTGCAATGTTGCCAACTTAGTAACAATAGTACAAGATTATATTGGTATTTTATGTTTTAATTCATAAACAAATAATATATGTCACAACAAATTCGGGGAGGGGGACCCTCCACCCCCCCCCCCCCCTATATACGCCCCTGATACTACTGTATGTAGAGAAGAGATGAGCTGATGCTTCTTTAGGCGCTTTGTGATATCGCATCGTGGTGATATAGCAACGTGTACTTGGGTGTGTATAGAACCTGTCTGATAACCAGTGTCATTGTGATGTCTGCACTAGTGTGTGTATTTGTAATTGATGTAGGATTTGGCTAGGAAGTAGCCGTTGCCTTACATTAGGTACCATCCCGGCATTTGTCTGCAGTAGAAGTGGGAAACCACGGAAAACCTGCGTCTTTTCAGTTTTGCCTCACGAGACTGAGTGTACCCCATTCCAGCCATCAGACCAGAATTAAATTCCTTGGCTGAGCCGGGAAACAAACCTGGACCTCCGCGGTGGCAGCCAAGAATACTAGCTACTACGCAGTGAGGTGGACGCTATTTTATGACCAGAGGATATAATTTCAAGTGTGAGATAGTATCATTCCCCCTAGGGGGAAGATGACCTCATTTTCCACCCATTAGAACACCAATTACCCCTCCCTTCATCGTTACTTCGAACCCTGAATGGAGTGATTGTGTTTCATATCACAATGAGACCTTGAAGTGTTTGTTCTAGTCTCAACAACGTCTAGCCAGCCAGTCCCAATGACGTTTGTAATAAAACACATTCCACGAGCGTGTAATCATATGAGAGTATGTGACTATAAAGTCAATATAGGCTTGTTTTATAGTCATTGTACCAGTGCATGAAGCAATATTTCAAATGCTAACGCTACCTGTATTACGGTCTATTTTATCGGGGTACCGTACCATTACCTCGTAGGTGTGTAATTTTATTCTAGCCAGTCTGTGTCTTTATTACGGATAACTCTTCACCATAATTGTCACTTTAGCCTTTCTTTATTGGCGATCGTGGTTAGATGATGGGCAATTTGACTCTTTTCTACTGACATGGCACCTTGATCGGTATTGGCCATAGACTAGTTCAGGGCCATACGAAGCTTCCACTGTGAGGGCAGGCCCCTTACAAGGAAGTAAGGGTGGGAGGGAGGGAGAAACGAAGGAAGTGAGAAAGGAAGGAAGGAAGAGAACGGAAGGGAGGGATGGGGAAGGGGAGGGAGGGGAAGGGAGGGGAGGGGAAGGGAAGTTAAGGGAAGGAAGGGAGGG